>JAFMPE010169041.1:917-19853 GCA_024759925.1 Ficus religiosa
TTCACACTTGATTTTCCTTTGCATACGGTTCAGAAATGCATGTGAACAAGACCCTATTGCACGTTTGCATTTCCAAGTTTTGACTTTCCTTATTGAAAATTCTATTAAATCAGTAAGCTGACGTGATATTTCTATTGCCACACACACACACACACACACACACACACACACACACACACGGCTTGTCTTATATCCGGTCTCTCATCTTTTGGCCGACCTTTCTGGAAGCTTACGTGCACTGTAGGATGCAGTTTGAATGGCCAGATATGACTTAGGAGTAGAATGGAGAAATACAAATGTGTAGGGCTTGGCAGAAGTAAAAAATTTATTATAATCGTTTGAAGGGCGCGATGGTAATTTAATAGGAATAAAAAATTAAGAGTGGTCATTATTTAATAGGCACATTTGAAAGTGTGAACTGTAGTATTTATAAATAAAAAGATGATTTAGATGAAAAATGGCAAAATGGGATTTTTTGAAACTAATTGGAAACAGCCATGAGCAAAGGAAGCAAACCAAAGCATGCCAGATTAAAGAAGACCCAAAAATAGGATCTTAAAGGCACCAAAAAAAAAAAAAAAAAAGAACTAGAGAAGCAAGAAACGGGCTGCAGCGCGCCAAAGAGGCGTTGCATAGGGTGCCCTTCATTTTAGCTAGAAACGTCTTGGCTGTAGGCTACAACACTCCAAACAAGCGCTGCAACGTGACAGCCAGGCCAGAGAGAGCCTAACTGCAGGCTGAAGCGAATAAAAGGCCAGCTGTAGCTCGCTCCCAACCAGCAAATGTACACTGCACCGGCCCTTCATCCGCTGTAGTGCTCTCCTGAGATGCTCCAGTCACGTTATGCATGCTACAGCGGGAAAAATGCCCGTTGTAGCACCCCACACACGTTAAAACCTGATTTTGAGGCAAAATGTGATGTTTTGGGGAGGATATAAAAGGAAAACTGGCTGAAATTTGTGGAGAGCTTTTTGGAGACCCAAATTTAAGACAAACAAGAGAGAAAACTTCAAGGTTTTTGAGGGCTTTTCTTGGAGATTCAAGGAGATTGAAGATTTGGGAGCTTATTCTTCTACTAGTGCTTCTTTCTTCTACTTTCCTTTCTCTTTGTAGCTCTTGAACTTGTATTTACTCTTTGAATTGGTGCTTGAACATAGGTTTGATGTTTGTTTCAAATTTGTTTACGGATTTGAAAACTTTGATGTCTAGCTAAACTTTTAAGCTAGGGGCTATGATGTAGCTTGAGGATTACTATGTTTTAATTATTTTAATGCTTATTGATTGAATCCCATTATGAATTATTTGTGTTTCTCTATGCTTTTTCCTAATTTGATTTTCTATTAAATTAGAGTTGTTAGATGTGTGAAATTGGGTTCGGGAGAGTTAATTTCATATGTTGGGACTTGGAAAACACAGCCCATTGTAATATTAAGTTCGGGAGGCTAACATGACTTGGGTAATCACTAGAGTAGGGTTACGTAATAAGTGCTTAATTGGTTGGATTAATAGGGATATTAATTTGATTAGTTTTGCATTTATTTTACTCGGCACTCAAGAGAGAAAGTGAAATTAAAATTGGCATCTACGATTAATGATTTGAATGAATTCGATCAACAAGCCTTGAATTGGATAAGCATAGTTTAGTCTAGTGAAATCAAAACCCCCTAGCCTTACATATCATCGAGTTCCCTTCAATCCATATCTCCAATTGTGTTCCCTTTAATCCATATCTCTAATTGCATTTATTTCACTTGTTTTTATTTAATTTAATTGCTAAGGTTAGTTTATTTTCCATTTTATGTTTTCCTATATAAAGTTGGGTTGTGATAATCGTGGTACTTAGCATCAATCTAAGAAACAATCCCAATGGATATGACATTTACTCACCCTATACTATCAAAACTTGGCGACTTTGTATACTTGTGAGTTTTCACATAACAGGTTTTTGGTGTCGTTGCCGGGGATTGTTCTTTTAGATTGTTGTTAATATTGTGAATAAGTAACCTAATTTTAATTTAGGCATTTATTTTCCTTTTTAATTTTTGTTTTTGAATGTTCGTTTTGTGAGGTACTTGGAGATGTCGCAAGAACAAGTCCTCTTGAATTTTGCTCAACAACATTAGGAGCCATTTTATAATGCATGGTGGAGATACAAGGAGTTACTTATTCAATTCCTTTATCCTGGTTTCTCAAGGGAGTGTCAACTACAAATCTTCCTCAATGGTTTATGAGCCACAACAAGAACTTGGGTTGAAAAAAGAAACAGCACCACCTCTTTTTAGCAATTAACTGTGGATGAAGCCTATTATTTGTTGGAAGACATGGCCGATTGTAACGACCTTATTTTTCGGATCGTTAACTAGCTTACTTATTCTTATTTAATTTAGTCTTAACACTTATTTATGTTTGGTTCTAAAAATACATTTTTTTTTTTACACAAACCATATTCGTATTTCAAAAATTAAATTTACTAAAATTTTAAACTAACGAAATTGAAAACCTCTAGATAATAAATATCCTAGTCAAATTCGTACTTAGATAATATTTAAAAAGCTATAACTTCATGTAGGTTTAAAAGAAAGAGTTTTAGCCTTTTTCTCGTAAAGTACTCATACTAGTTTAGTAGTACCAAAACATTGGAAACATAGTTGTAAATATAGTCGATACAAAATAATTGAAGAAGTCTAAATGCAAAAATTAAATTCGTGGTGGTATCCCACTCCCTTCCTTCATCGCCTCCACACAGCTTCGTCGGTCCATAAAACATTTATGTAGTGGGCTGCTTACCTGCGTTACCTACAGCACGAACACACACATATGAGCTTTTGCTCAACAAGTACAAACAATATCTCACAAAATATTTTCATAAACTCACATCATCACATGTGATATCATGAATGTTCAAAAATGCATGTGATCTATGTGTATTCAATTATGTTTCATTATTTACATGTCTTGTCTACTTAAGAGCCCCTATATCGTACCCATATGCGCACAACCAAAAGGGACTTGGGGGAGCGACCCTCAAACTCCAAAGTTCATATATTATAACTTTCGTTCTTATCATATCCTCTCACTAATTGGAGGTTGGTACGACACTTAATCCTATATTTTGTTAGCCTCATTCTTATTATTTGTGACAATGTGTAGATTTACATGTCACTATATATCTATCATTACGGTATACATATCTGTGAGGCATGTCGATCATATCAATGTAAGAGAAATTATGCACGTCAAATGTTTAATCAACGCAATACATGTGGCTCATATACTCATCACTTCATCAAGGCTAATTATAGAAAACATAGAACATCAACAACGAAAAACATTTTGTTCCATGCTGTAGGTGAGGTTTGTACTTACTTGTTTTATGTACTTAAACTTTCAGAGTTGTATCTTCTACTACGCAGATTTGAGAAATTGTCCTGATTTAACAATATCTCATTATTAGATAGAATCATAGTTATATTACTTTATTTATTTATTTAATAAACGAAAGTGAGCTTAATCTACTTATATTATAATTAACCTTAACAATTAATTCATATTAATTATTAAGTGTTAAAATAAATTTCTATTAATTATTATTTAATTAATTTAATCTTTACTTAATTTAATTTAATTGATTGATTAATTAATTAATTAACTAATTAATTAGATAATAGTTAATTATTACTTTATTTAATTATGTAATTATAATTAAATTACATAATTTTAATTGACTAAATAATAATTATATCGTTAATAATTTAATTATGTTACTTAAATATTCTTTCACATATAATAATTATTAATTATTAATTCTCATATTAATAATTAATAATTAGATTATTCTAATAATTAATGTTTGATTAATCTTTAATTAATCGTTCATAGTTATATTAATAATTATATCAATGATTAATGATTATTTAATCATGCATTATAATAATCTTACTTACACAAATAATTATCACTTACCAACTTTTATAATTAATTAATTTAATTAATTAAATAATTAGCAACTTTATTAACTATTAATTAACTTTCTTAGCATAATTATATTTTATCACATCTTTATTAGTTTATTTATTTATTTATTTCTTAATTAATTAATCACTCAGGTGACAAGGAATCACCTAAGTGTATACCTTCTATCTAGTATTGGGCTTGTAAGGCCCAATCCCATTAGTTATGATCATTTAGCTGGGCTAAGGTAGTCTCTTGGTATATGCCTAGTAACCCTCTAGTGTACTTTATCTTAGCCCATTTAAAACTTGTGATTCAACTTTATAAAGTTAGGGTTTTTCACATTATTTGATCATACACTTAATATCAACTCATTTCATAACTAAATATGTACATTGTTATGATTTACCCTTATGTCAAATTTTAATGTTTAATTGTTTTGTCGGTGTAAGATTTTAACTTGTAAGATTTATTTAAATTTGAGTATAATCCCATTTTGGACACTTGATAACTTGTTGGAAAGTTTGAAGTATCTAGTTTCTGTCTTTATAATTTGTTTTTCAAGATTCCAAGCGTTTCAAACATTAATGTGGGCATTTTCCTAAGTATCTTATGGTGAAATCTCAGTTTATCATATTTCAGTACAATTTTATGCGATTTATTAAAATTTATGTACATATCCATTTTAACGCATGATATCTCATTTTGAAACTTGGGATGTCTACTTTACAGATGTAAAGTTCTTTCCTTTAGTGTTTGAATGTTTCATACAATAAACTTAGGTTTTGTTACTGTTAGTCCTACATATATACCACAAGTCCAGATTCATGGGAATTAGAAAAATCATAACAATTCATTTACAAGTCCAAATAAGGCAAAAGATATGTCATTAGAAAGCTTACAGTGTCTATTTCATATGATAAGAACAGTTTTGTAAAACATTATGGTTAACTGACCCAAATTATCTAAAACCCGTGGCTAGTACAGGGTTCCAGTAAAGATTTTCGGTTCGTAGTCCAAACTTGTAAAATTCACCAAAAACTGCACATTTATCCGTTTAAGGCGAATGATAACATTTTGGAAAGGTTAAAGAATCTAGTTTTTAGATCTATAACTTATAATCCAAAATTTTAAGGGTAAAGGGTTTGGAGTACATAAAACCCGTGGCTAGACTGTACCCCAATGGTTCATTTTCTCTCTAGTTTTGTGCCACAATTTCAAATGCACGTAACTTTAGACATACAAAAGCAAACCAAGTGATTTCAAAGCCTAAAATGAAGCTTATCCTCTGTAGAATCTTATCATATAATTTATTTTTCATATCAAAGTTTCTAATGCATGCTATATTACCACAACAACTACAAGATTTAACAAAGTTCGTAGATCTTACCGAAATGCTCCGTGGATCCTTTAAGATCTTGGACCTCCAAAGTTCTTCTCAAAAATTTTTCCTAGGTAAGAAGAAGTCTAACATTGAGATTCTAACTAAACATCATGCTTTAGTTCTCCAAAAATTACTAACACACAAAGAATACCACTAGGTTAACTCTAATAAAATGTCTTCTAACTCCGTTTCACACTTCTTTGAACTTGGTAACGAGGTTGCTTAGAGGTTGAAAATGGAGGGAGGAGGGTGCTATAGGGGTGTTGGAGATGGAGAATAGTGTTGGTGGTTCTTTTTTTCTGCTTGAGCTTGGTGGTGGTTAGAGAAGCTAAAGTTTTTGAGCTTAACTTGTGTGAGAATAAAATGAGGTGTTAGGGGCTTGTTTTCAATCCACGTGTACCTTAAAGGAGCTGTATTTTGAGGGGTAAAATTGAAAATTTTTTAGCTGATTCTCCCCTTCATTGCCGCCACTTAAAAGGAGGGAGTTGGGTTGAAAATTTTGTTCAACAAAGTGGAGACAATGCACTTGTCTCTTCTTTAGGTCAACTTGCCAAAATAAACCATGACATCTCTTACATGAGGTTGCATGCATGCACCACTTTCTCTCTTTTTTTTTCCTTCATTTGTTCAAATTTCTTCTTGTTTTTTGATACAAAAATCCGGATCCCCCTATGCTTTCTCATTTTTATTTTGTTTTTCTTTCTTCCAATTTTTTCACCATTGATCAAAAGTTATACTCCTTATTCTCATTCATTAGATCTTCCATTACACCAAGCCTTACATTAAGCTCTCATTGGTCACTTATCATCCAAAGTTTGGCCATTGATTTGTCTAGGATGTTTTAACATAAAATATACACCATTGATTTCAAACTTAAGTACAATTCTTTATCAATCTTCCACCTTTGGATTTTCTAATAATAAATCCTAACTATACGTCTTCTATCTATGTGACACATCAATTTCCCAATCATACTCTCAAAACTTAACTATTAATATGACTAAAATAAATACTAAGATCATTAAATTGACCTACAAAAATTAATATTTATCCCTCTAATACGACATAATAATTTTTCGTTTAAATTTATATGTCGTTTAATTCATTTTTTTTTTGTGTATTTATAATTTCTTATTTAAATAAATAAACTCAATATCGTTAGATCATCGACAACATCATACTAATGATATATATACAATCATTCATGATCTTGAAATTTGATATTCATCAAAATAATTCATTAGAAGTATATTAATGAAGGAAATCCATGATAATAGTTTATGAATCAAGTTTATGAATTTCTAGGGTGTCACACCGATTATGACAATTGGAGTTGGAATCATTCACCAAACAACCCAGGTTGGGAGGAGACTTCTAACATTTCAGAGTCATGGGATGACACTTAACTCACCATGCCAAGGCTTTTCCTGATCTTCATGCCCTTTTCACCCAATTTTCGAAGGAAACAAGGCTTCATATAGAGAAGTTGGAGAACCACCATGAGGACTTGACACCAAGGGAGGAGAAATGGGAGTTGTTTGATGACGGCTCTTCGAGAGAGGAAGAGACACAAGACTTATGTATTAATGAAGAATCACAAGAAGATGTCTATGAGCCACCAACGATCAAGTGTGATCATGTCTATAAAGATCCAATGTGGCCTGCACCTACTCCACCATCTCTAACACCGTTCATTCAAGCCCAACAAGCACCTGCACCCGAGCTAAGTAGAGTTAAGCGCATTAGCCGATTACATCCATATCTTGCCAAGCTTGAGGGAGTCCAAAATCAAGACCCATTTGACGTGTTGTACAACAAGTATTATGGGTCAAAGCCACTTTTTGACAAGCTTCTCGGCATCAAAATAATTGAGTCTAAAGTCACATGTTATTGAGGAAAGCCCAGCACTAACCAGAGTATACGTCACCATACTCGGAGAATCTTCGCTGACCATACTAGGAGGCGAGATTGTCTCGCCTCCCTGGTACATGTTCTTATTCTCTTATGCTTAAATTTAATATGTAAACATTGTGGACAATGTTTCTTTTGAAGTTTGGGGGTGGGAACATTTGTTGGTTGATTTATATGAGGTTTTGGCTTTACTTAGATGTTGATTATGAACTTTCCTCTCTTCGATTTGTGTTCTTGTGGTCATGCTTTTATTTGCTTTCCCTTTCGGTTTGTTTGAATAAGCTGTGAGTTCTGTTGAGATGAAATGACTTAATATTGATGATGTATATAGTCACTTTATGTTCTTTTAGGTCTTTTGAAATGTAATTCTTTGAGATTTCTATGTGCTTGACTTGCGTTGATTGAAATTTGATCTTGACTCTTTACATTTGAGCACCATGAATCGTAATCACTTGATCTTTTGAGCATTTGGAGAACATTTATGTGCATTGGGCAGGCCGTGATATCTCATGAACACTAGAAACCATTTGAGTGAAACTCGAGGCGAAATCCTAGGTTAAGTGTCTTTGGAGAGATGATTTAGGCATTTTCGTTGGATCATTTGGGCCTTTGAAGCTGACACTCAAAAAATTCATCCTTAATTAACCCCATTGAGCCGTGTTTCCTATTTCTTTTATCGCCTGCATAAGCGCATCTAAACCATTAAATGAATTTCCAATTCTTAAACCCATTACTCATAGGCATGATTTTTTTTTTTTTTTTTTTTGCATGGATCAGTGGGAGTAAGGGCAAGTATGGGTTATGTTTGGAGATTCATTAGTGGATTGGTTTGTTTTGTGTTATTTCATTTATGAGTTGTTATTTACTGTTGCTTCTCTTAAAAAAAAAAAAAGAAAAAAAACATGGCTACTCCCAAATTTCAAAAAGTATAAATAAAAAATTGAGTTTGGGGGGGTGTAGTTAAAAGAGAGAGAGAGAGAGGAGAGACAAGAAGAAAGAAAGAAAGAAAGAAAATAATTTATTATGCTTAATGTTTTGTGTTTATGCAGAGTTGTGAATAAGTTTATGTGGGAATGATTGAATGGAAGAGAATGATGAGATGCTGAGTTAGTGAATGCTTTCTTGGGGTTCATGTAAGATCCATGAGTAGTGATACATGCCCAGGGTGATTCGAGCCTAAAAATAACAATATGATCCACCCTTCAGCCTAGACATACATTATAACCCTCAAAAGTCCTTTTGATTTTCAATGACACATGAACCTATATTAGTGGAGAGTGACACAAACAATGGGCCTATGGTAGTTCTTAACTTCACCATCTAGAAATCACTCATATTCTCCTAAGCACATAGGTCTATCCAGAGTTCATTTAGTTTAGTGAGATTGATTTTGCACACACTTACATATTGGGAGTCTTGAATGGAGTGAAATTGATGATTGATGTTGAAATTCTTGATAATCTCATTGTTCGCATTTCATTTGAGCTTGGAACATTGTGTGGCTTCGGAGATACTTGCACGGTTTTTGACTTGATACAAAATTCACACTTTGAGCTCACACTTTGAGCTTGATGTTGAAATTCTTGATAATCTCATTGTTTGCATTTCATTTGAGCTTGGAACATTGTATGGCTTCAGAGATACTTGCACAGTTTTCGACTTGATACAAAACTCACACTTTATCATTTATGTCATAGTACTTGATTTGTGTTTTCTTTTTTAATCTTTTGGTTTGATTGAGGACAGCAAAGGTTTGAGTTTGGGGGTATTTGATGAGGAGGTTATTTACCTACAAATCAAGTACTTTTAAGTTTAGATATTTGTAAGTTCTCAGGCGCTTTTGTTAGTTTAATGTGTTTCTATGTGGTCTTATAGGATTTATAAATAAACAAAGGATTTAGATGAAAATGTGACAAAATGGGATTTTTTTAGAACTAATTGGAAAGAGCTGTGAGTAAAGCAGCAAACCGAAGCATGCTGGATCAAAGAATGTGACGCCGTAGAAATTCATAAACTTGATTCATGAATTATTATCATAGATTTCCTTCATTTATATACTTCAAATGAATTATTTTGATGAATATCAAATTTCAAGATCATAAATGATTGTATATGTATTATCAATATGATGAAGTTGATAATCTAACAATGTTAAGTTTCTCTATTTAAATGAGAAATTTTATATACATAGAACATGAGTTGAATGACATATAAATTTATATAAAAAATTATTATGTCGTATTAGAGGGATAAATATTAATTTTGGGAAAACCCCAAATTTTTATTAGTTGGTCAATTTAACAATTTTAGTATTTATTTTGATCATGTCAATATTTAAGTTTTGAAAGTATGAATGAGAAAGTAATGTGTCATTGGATAAAAGATGAATAACTAGGATTTGTTCTTAGAAAATCCAAAGGTGGAAGATTGATCAAGAATTGTGCTTAAGTTTCAAATCAATGGTATAGATTTTATGTTAAATAATCCTAGACAAATCAATGGCCAAGCTTTGGATGATAAGTGACCAATGAGAGCTTAAGGTAAAGATTGGTGTGATGGAAGATCCAATTGATGAGAATAAAGATGACAACTTTTCATCAATGGTGGAAATATTGGAAGAAAGACAAATAAAATGAAAATGAGAAAAAATAAAAATAAAAAACCAAAGGGATACGGATTTTGTGGCCAAAAAGTAAGAAGAAATTTAAACAAAGGAGGAAAAAAAAAAAAGTGGTGCTGCATGCAACCTTATATTAGAGATGGCATAGCTTGTTTTGGCAATATGTCACAAAGAAGAGACAAGTAAAAGTGACCATTTGTCTCAACTTTGTTGAACATAATTTTTTAACCCAACTCACTCCCTTAAGTGGCGGCAATGAAGGGGAGAATCAGCCAAAAATTTTCTATTTTTACTCCTCAAAATACAACTCCTTTAAAGCAAATTTTGACTAAAAACAAGCCCCCAATATCTCATTTTATTCTCACACAAGTTAAGCTCAAAAAAACCCTAGCTTCTCTAGCCACCATCACCACCAACACTATTCTCCATTTCTCAACACCCCTCTAGCACCTTCCTCCCTCCATTTTCAAGCTCCAAGCAACCCCGGTACCAAGTTCAAAGAAGTGTGAAGTGGAGTTAGAGGACGTTTTACTAGAGGTAACCTAGTGGTATTATTTGTGTTTTAGTCATTTTTGGAGAACTAAAGCTTGATGTTCAGTTAGAATATTAATGTTAGGCATCTTGTTACCTAGGAAAAGGTTTTGAGAAGAACTTTGGAGGTCCAAACAGAGGTGGAAATTCGGGTCACCCGGCTCGGACCAGCCCGAGCCTGATGGGCTTTTTCAAAACTTCGGGCCGGGCCGGGCCGGCCCATTTAACATACGGCTCAGCCTGAATTTTGAAATATAAGCCCAGCCCGGCCTGTAGGTTTAGAGCAGGCCGGGCCGGGAGCGGGCCTAGCCCAATTTTTTAAATTTTTATTTAATTTTATTTTTTATTTATAATTTTTTAAATAAAAATAATATATATAAATTATTTTTTTAATTTTTATTTTATTATATATATATTTTAATTATTTTTTTTATTTTTTAATAATGGGCCAGCCCATCGGGCTAAATGTTCGGGCCGGGCCGGGCCTAAAAGGATAGCCCAGCCTGCCTCTTATTATAGGGCCGGGCTTTTATCGGGCTCGTTGAATGTGGGCCGGGCCGGGCTACCGACCGGGCCAAAATTACGGGCCACGGGCCACCCTGTTTGGCCCGGCCCAAATTCCCACCTCTAGGTCCAAGATCTTAAGGATCCACGGAGCATTTCGGTAAGATCTACGAACTTTGTTAGAGCTTGTGGTTGTTGTGGTAATATGACATGCATTAGAAACTTTGGTATAAAAAATAAATTATATGATAAGATTCCATAAGGTTTAAGCTTCATTTTAGGCTTTGGAATCACTTAGTTTGCTTTTTTATATCTAAAGTTATGTGCATTTAACTTTGTGATACAAAACTAGATAGAAAAGAAACCTTTGGTGTACAGTCTAGCCACCGGTTTTACATATTCTGAACCTTTTAGTCTCAAAATTTTGGATTATAATTTATAGGTCTGAAAATGAGATCCTTTGAGCTTTCAAACAAAGTATTATACGCATCAAACGGATAAGTGTGCAGTTTTTGGTGAATTTTATAAATTTGGACTATGAACCGACAGTTTTTATTGGAACTCTATACTAGCCATGGGTTTCATATATTTTGGGTTAGTAAAGCATAATGTTTTACAAAAATATTCTCAGAGTATGAACTAGACACCATAAGCTTTCTATTAACATATCGTTTGCCTTATTTGAACTTGTAAGTGAATTGTTATGATTTTTCTAATTTTACCCATAAATGTGGACTTGTAGTACATAAATGAGACTAGCAGTAACAAAACCTAAGTTTACAGTATAAAAAACTCAAACACTAGAGGAAAGAAATTTACAGCTGTAAAGTAAACATTCTTCGAAATGAGATATCATGGGTCTAAAATGGATATGTACATAAAGTTTAATAAATCATATAATATTGTATTGTAATATGGTAAACTGAGTTTTCACCATAAGGCACTTAGGAAAACGCCCACATTAATGTTTAAAACGCTTAGAATCTTGGAAAACAAATCATGAAGACAAAAACTAGATACTTCAAACTTTCCAACGAGTTATCAAGTGTCCAAAATGGGATTATACTCAAATTTAAATAAATATTACAAGTTAAAATTCTATACCGATAAAATGATTAAGCATTAAAATGTGACATAAGGGTAAGTCATAACATATGTATATATTTAGTTATGAAATGAGTTGGTATTAAGTGCATGATCAAATAATATAAAAAACTCTAATTTTATAAAGTTGAATCACAGTTTTAAATGGGCCAAGATAAAGTACACTAGAGAGTTACTGGGCATGTACCAATAGACTACCTTAGCCCAATTAAATGATCATAACTAAAGGAAATGGGCCTTACAAGCATAATACTAGATGAGAGGTATACACTTAGGTGACTACTTGTCACCCTGATTGATTAATTAAGTAATAAATAAATAAATAAATAATAAATGCATAACCAAATGTAATTATACTAAGAAAGTTAATTAGTAAATAATAAAATAAATAAATTATTAATTATAAGAGTTAGTAAGTGATAATTAGCTGTGAAAGTAAGATTATTATATTGAGTAACTACATAATTATAATACATGATTTATTAGAGATTAGTTAATCATTAATCATTGATATAATTGTTAATATAACTATGGATAATTAATTAAAGATTAATCAAACATTAATTATTAGAATAATTTTATTATTAATTATTAATATTAGAATTAATAATTGATTATTATTATATGAGAAAGAATATTTAAGTAACATAATTAAATTATTAACAATATAATTATTAATTAGTCAATTAAACTATGTAATTAATTAGAATTAGTCAATGAAATAAAGTGATAATTAACTACTACCTAATTAATTAATTAATTAATTAATTGATTGATTAATTAATCAATTAAATTAAATAAAATTGAAGTAAAGTTAAAATAGGTAGATAATAATTAGTAGAAATTTATTTAACACTTAGCATATGTTTGGGAACCTAGTTTGAACTGGCTTATTTGAGTTCAAACTCAACTTACACCGTTTGTCAGGTACATCTCAGCTGAGCTCCTCTTCCACCCGTTACACAGTAAACCTAACTTGGTTTACTGTACACGAAGTCGATGGCAAGCTGTCTCGCCTATCTGTTCCCCAACGTCCCCTGTCTCCCTCCTTCGGCACCCATCTGCACCTTAGCAGTTGCTCCTCCGTCTGGCATTCCTCTTTCCCTTGTCACCATCGGTCTTTCATCTCTGGTGAACTGTGGCCTCTGTTTTCTGGCACGTCGAATTGAATATATTCAATTCCCTCTGACAGTAGGTGGTGCGAATCATTTATGCTTTCTTCTTCAACCCTCACAACGTCTCTATCTCTTCCCCTAGGTTGATTCCGGATTCTTGGACGTTTCAATTTAGCTGGTTTTCTGTCCAATTTTCTGATTGCCCGACTCCCAATTTTCGTTTCTAGGGTTTCTTCGGGTTAGGCTTATACTCGAATCCACTCGGGGAGGCTGGTACCCAGCCACGTCTGTTCATCGGACTCATGGCATAGGTACTGCTAGTGGCCAATGGGGCGCCGACTGGGGTCTGTGAAGCAAGCTCGATCAAAAGGCCTCGTGACCCACTATTTTCGGGTTCAGAAATCCTCACGCCGAGCCATTTCTTCCTGCCCTGATCCGCCTTCATCTGCCGTATACTCTTCCTCTGGCTCGAACTCGGTAACTAAAGTATAATATCTTAACTTTATTTTGCCTTGTCTTTTTTTCTTCATTATCAACTGATTTTGGCTGCAATGCAATCCCCCATAGATTGAAATCTTTATTTCGCCATTTCTGTAATGTTATGCTTGATATTCGTCACTTTCTTAAAGAACTTTTTCCAACAAGCATTCGAGTTGGATGTTTTTTAGTGTTTTGATCATGCTCTTACCTTCTTTAAGTCAATTTAGAAGCTACCTATATGATTTCATGCCTAGAACAATTTTGGCGGCAAGTTTGGTCATTCTATGCTTCATTTTGCCTTAAATTTGGTACTTTTTTCACCCAAACCCTCAACTTTCTGGTTTTTTGTCGTTTTGATCAATGAGTTATGTTGGTTTGGTCATTTATGAGCTGCCTATATGATCCCTCATGCCTACAAATTGCTTATGCCCATTTTGGTCACTCTATGCTTTGTTTTGCCTTAAATTTGGTACTTTTTTCACCCAAACCCTCAACTTTCTGGTTTTTTGGCGTTTTGATTAATGAGTTATGTTGGTTTGGTCATTTATGAGCTGCCTATATGATCCCCCATGCCTACAAATTGCTTATGCCCATTTTGGTCACTCTATGTTTCGTTTTGCCTTAAATTTGGTACTTTTTTGACCCAAACCCCCAACTTTCTGGTTTTTTGGTGTTTTGATCAATGAGTTATATTGGTTTGGTCATTTATGAGCTGCCTATATAATCCCCTATGCCTACAAATTGCTTATGCCCATTTTGGTCACTCTATGCTTCGTTTTGCCTTAAATTTGGTACTTTTTTGACCCAAACCCT
Organism: Ficus religiosa; assembly: GCA_024759925.1. NCBI lineage: Eukaryota > Viridiplantae > Streptophyta > Magnoliopsida > Rosales > Moraceae > Ficus > Ficus religiosa. The sequence goes on from JAFMPE010169041.1 coordinate 15,331, forward strand.
CAACTTTCTGGTTTTTTGGCGTTTTGATCAGTGAGTTATGTTGGTTTGGTCATTTATGAGCTGCCTATATGATCCCCCATGCCTACAAATTGCTTTTGCCCATTTTTGGTCACTCTATGCTTTGTTTTGCCTTCAATTTGGTACTTTTTTGACCCAATACAGGTCGGCTCTGGTTTTTTGGCGTTTTGATCATTCTCGTACCGTGTTCTGGTCATTTAGAGTCTGCCTAGATGATCCACCCTGCCTTGAACTGAGATTTGTTAACTTTATTTTTAGTTTATGCTTTATTTTGGCTTCACTTTGGCTTAAGTTAAAGTTTACTTCCCTTATCGGTGATGGTGTATACAACCTTTGATTACTTCGGTATTATAATCTGATTGGTGAGTTAATGACCCGAAATATATCGTTTGATATCAGTATCTAATCACATGGTAGCCGGGTACGGGCCTTAATCATATGGTCGCCTCCGACTGTACGTGGTTAACCCCGGCCCCAGTGCTTACATGCCATGGTATCTACATATGTCTTCGTTCATTGACATGCCTCAGATGAATTATGTCGAACAATTTATACTGAACCAACCCCTCCCAGTGCTCTTTTGTATTTAGTTATATTGTTTGTTTTTTGTTGACCGCTTTCTCAAGGATATGCCTCGAAGAGCCACCGGTGAGTCGTACTCCTGGGATCAAGCAACGGAAACAGTTTTCCTTGAAAAGCTTGATTACTACGTGGCAACCAATTCCGACAGACTCCTCCAATGTCGGTCCTCGATAACTGGGCTAAGGAGTTTAATGCTGCGCTTGGAGGGGTTCCTGCATACGGCTTAACATTATATCAAAAGAAGGATAGGATGAAAAAAATATATAGGGGTTGGAAGGCGTTGCAATGTCAGATCGGCCTAGGATACGATCCGGTGACGGACCGAGTCATCTGTTCAGACGATCAGTGGCAAAGTTTTATTCAAGTAAGACTAAATCAACTCTAATAATTGGCGTTTTGTCTTATATTTTTTAAGCCATATCATTATTGGCCATTTAAGTTGACAAGCATTCGGGTTGGTTGCAGGTCCATAAAAGAGTGCAACCATCTCCGTTACGAGGGGCTGCGGAACAAGGAGCTCTATTATAACATATTCGATAAAAATCACGCAGCTGGTGCCTCGGGCTACGGGTCAGTCTCAATGCCAGATGATAGTCCTGCAACCGTCGACTTTGACGCCTCACTAGATAACTCCGGCATCGGTCCCGTCCCTGGAGATGACCTAACAGCACCGTCTCGGACCCAGAGGTGCACCAACAGGCGGCCTAGCACCGCTGCAGGTCCGGCGTGATCGAGGGGCAGCTCTGGCAAGAGGAAGCAGCGGGACGAGATGGATGAGATGACATTCATGGCTATGTAGGAGATAGTTGGTCACTATCGTGGCCGATCAGAATCAGGCACAAGTACTTCCTAATCAAGCTGAACGGATCACATGCTGATGTGTATGACGATAATGACAGAAATGGAAATTCCACCCAATCATCGGCCGATGATGTGGCATTACTTCTCAGCAAATCCAACGCTCCAGCGTACCTTCCACCAGCTGTCGAGATCGATAGGCGCGAAATTATTGCGACTGTTGTTCAGTCGCAGCCACCCCCGACTTCATGAATTTTTTTTTCTGACTTGTTTGGCGTTTATTTTAACCATTTATAAGACATTATTGTTGTGATTGGATTGTGTTTCTTTATTTAAAACTTCAAATGTTGTAACAAGTATTATTTTCGTGTTGCTTGTTTTTTAATTATTGAATACTTAGTACCGTTAAACTTGATGGTAAGTGAAATTGCCCATTTTTTTGATTTCGACAACAAAAATGTTGCAACAGGCGAAAAGCAAATTTTAGAGCATATATCAAGTTGTCTGAAAGATGAATGAGCATAGCTCCGCATCCGAGGATGAAGACGAGGGCGTATACTCAGAAGACGAGTATAGCGAGGATGACAGAAATGCGGCGATGGCAGTAGTAGCCGTGATTGCCATGAGGTGAGCCAGACGTCGGGATCCGTAACCAATGCATAATTCAAGATTGACTGGCAGCATGCGGGTTGAAGAGATTTTAAATGGCCATAATGAAGTTTGTCAGGCACTGATAAGTATGCAACCAGAAACATTCAGATCACTCAGCGATCTATTACGACGACGGGAATTATTGACACCAACGCGCAACATGGACGTGAACGAGCAGTTGTTCATTTTTTTCATCCATTTGCGCACAAGGCGCAACGAACTGACAAATTTCGTACTTGTGCCAGCATTCTGTAGAGATAACCTCCCGTTGGTTCTATATAGTGCTGTAGGTTATATGTTCGCTGAAGGACGAATTTATCAGACCACCGGATTACACGGCTGTTCAACCTTTGATTGAAGAGCACTCGTACAAATATCGACCATGATTTGATGTACGTTTTTTATGTTATCACATAATATTCTTAATGATGGTACTCAGTATTAAAGTTAGCTCTTATTGATCCAGGGATGTATTGGGGCTATAGATGGCACACGCGTCCCATGTGTGCCACTGTGGGATAATGCCAACGCATGGATAAATCGGAAAGGTCAGCACTCACAGAATGTATTAGCGGCATGCTCGTCCGACATGAGATTCACATATATGTTGGCCGGGTACGAGGGATCGTGTCATGATGCCAGAATGTTGGACGAGGCAATAGCATTCTACGGTTTCCCCATACCGCCACCAGGTAAGGGTAAATAGCTACTTATAATTGTATTTAAATATAATAAATTTTCAAATGGAATATTTGCCGAGTCATTCATATTGCGATGTTTATTTTGTAGGAAAATTTTACTTGGTAGATTCGGGCTACGCAAATAAGGATTCTTTCTTGAGCCCGTTCCAACAAGAGATGTATCATTTACCGGAATACCAAAGACGTCAGGGCGGTCTAGGCAACCGTCGGGAAGTATTTAATTACACACATTCATCTCTGCGGAACTGTATTGAGAGAACATTTGGTGTCTGGAAGGCAAGATTTAAAATACTCAAAGGCATCAACAGCTACCCGATGGAAAAACAGAAAATGATCCCCGTGGCGTGTGCGGTTTTGCATAATTTTATCAGGATGGTGCAGTTTAATGATCCATGTCTTGAAGAGTACGAGGCAGATTGTGTGCCTGTACATTGGAATGTCGATGTGAATGACAATTACGTGCTTGATGACGGGATTGATGGAACTGGCCCTAGTACAAGAACGTAGCAAGATGGCTCGAGGAGGGGTGCAATGAATCAGCTGAGAGAGATGATGGCTGATGATATGTGGGACAGATATCAATTATCTCCGTGGTATAAAACCACTTAAAAGCATGTTCATTGTATTTTGCTCTACATTAGGCCTGTAAACTAAACATTGTAGTTTTAATCAATGTTTACTGACCAACTATGAATGGCGTTTTGGTGTAAATTATGGCTATGTAAGAAGTTTGACAAAATATATTGATGGACTGGTGATTGGTGTTGCCGTATAGAGAGTGTTTAATATTTTGCAATTTTTTTTCGCAACAACATAAAATAGAATGTTCAATCTTAAAGAAATTTAGCATGTTCGACTAGTTTTAACTTTTGGGTATTTAGTTATTAATTTTGTTGACTTCTTGAAGAAACGACACAAATTGAGGTGAAAAAGTAAAGTTTAGTTGGAGTTAGGATAAGTTACCGAGGAACCCAAAAATTTTTTTAGCGTGTTGGCCAAATTTGGTGTCATTTAATTGAGCGTATTTTAATTTGGTAATTTTCCATCGCACGCACCTATAATATTTTGGTTGGTTAGTTTGAGTTGAAGTATTTTAGTTGTAATAGTAAATTTTTTTGAATTTTTAAAAAAGCCAAAAATTTTTTTGAGAAAAAGACAAAAACTTTTTGGGAAAAAGACCAAAAAAAGTACAGTTTGAATTGGAATGAGATGATGAGCAAACAAAGCTAGATTAGTTTTAATTGCATAAAAAAATTTATAATGTTGTTGACTTTTTAGAGAAAGGAAAAAATTTAGATGAAAACGTAAAGTTTAGTTGGAGTTCAGATAAGTTAAAAAAAAAAATTTTTTTTAACTCTATTTCTTCACATCCAAATAGGACCCTTGTTTTTTATCTTAACTTTTCGACTCAAACTTTTTTACCAAACAATCAACTCAAACTAAACTTTTATTCTAACTTTTTATCAAACACTCACCAACTCAACTCAACTTAACTTAACTCAAACTCAACTCAACTTTTTTAACTCAAACTAACATACCAAACGGACCTTTAATTATTAATTGAATTGATTGTTAAGGTTAATTATGATATAAGTAAGTTAACACTACAAGAATTTGAACTTTTAGCGACCAGACTTTCCGCGACCAAAAAAAATTTGGTCCCTGAAGAGAGGATTCGGCGACCAAATTTTGGTCTCCGAAAGTCTGAACTTTCCGCGACCAAATTTTGGTCACCGTAAGAGACATTTGGAGACCAAATAATTTTTTGGTCGC
>JAFMPE010169063.1:740-11303 GCA_024759925.1 Ficus religiosa
GCAGTCCCCACCCCACCATAACCAACCACAATATATATAGTTATATATCTCAGGACTAAAAGAAATTTCAAAAACGACAATAATCTAGAACAAATATTACAACCGACAATTAGAGGAAAAACCATATCAAAGAAAAAGGGCGTCCACACAAATAGGAGATTAAACCTTTGTCTGAAATATTTCAAATTAAAACTTTTCCTACTCTTTTTCCTGAAAAATAAACAAAAATTTTTACTAGTTTTTGAAAAGTCAAATGACTCTAACCCAAAAAATTTAGTTCCAATCAATAAATCAAACACAAGCTAAAAAAACAACAGCACCATATAAATGACTATTTAAGAATTAAAAAAAAAAAAAACATTGAAATGAAAACTAACATAAATGACATCCATCTATAAAACGACAACAAATGTACTGAAGAAGAAACGACATTTTTTTTATTATTTTAAAGTAAAGACATGATTACAAAAACAACAATGATTCATGAAATGACATTGAATAAAGCGACAGGATATGGGAACATCATTAATATACAACATAGGCCAATGAATAAAAATGACAATTAATCCAGACAACAATGATCCACGGTTATTAAGAGAAACATAATGATGATTAAGAAAATGACAACAAAAATGGTAAACAACCGTGTTTTAATTAAAGATATCTCAAGAAAAATGACAGTTCTAAGAAAAGAAAACAGTGGATTCAAACCACAACTTTACATTTTCAATGTTACTCGCCATACTTAAATTGTATTGTTTTTCTACCTTGTCCCTGTAAGAATGTACAATACATGGAACTGTTCAGGATTTGAAGAGTTTATAAAAAAAATAATAATAATAATAACAAAATAGAATAAAATAAAATAAAAAACACACACAACCAAACCAAACCAAACCAAAGCCGGCTTTGAACTTAAGATTTATTTTATTTAGAAAATTTCACAAAATGTATAGGACTCTGCTCAGCTACCTACCATACTAATACCAACACGAAACATTATACCAACACGAAAAATCAGAAAGTAGAGTTGCTTATATCATCAGATATAATTCCACCTCTAAAGTCTTTTGCTTTGAGAAAATAAATTACGTCTCCAATGCGGCAAACCTTTCACAACTATTCCACAACCATAACATAGTTGTTATGGGTAAATACATCCCCTTGCAAATAGTCATATACCTACTAGGTATGATCCAATCAACTAATTAAATTGACCGGGTCAAATCCAATTCAATTGATTTTTTACAAATAACTTATTTCAATTAGATTGGGTTAGATCAATTTTAAAAACCGATTTAGATTGGATCAGATACATTTTTTATGTTCAAAATACTCAATCCAATCCAATCTAACCTTTATATGTGTAATAAATAAAAAATATGTTTGATTTTTATTTCTTCAAGTTGTTTGTTAGGTATTTTTCATTTGGATATCAATAACCTTGAATCACAATTCCTGCTTGTTTAGTTTGTTTTAAAAGTCAGTATTTAAATTATATGTGATATATGCAAAAAGATCTATTGAATAGGCAAGGAAAAAAAAAAAAAACAGAAAGGAATCAAAGGCAAAAAAATGCAGAGTCTAAACCCAATACTTGTTCCACTCCAATATAAAACTATCTGAATTGTATAAACACTAGTAATTGAATTGAATTGGATAAAATTTCTAAAACGATCCTTCTATTGGATCGGATTCAATACAAGAAAAATAATACATATTGGATTAGATGAAGACCACTACACCAGATACACATGTATAGAATATGCTCTCCTGGAACAATTACTTTAGCTTCGTTTGGTGACACATCTTAAACTCAAATTTTTCATTTCAGTTTTTATCTTTTTCTAAAAAATAAACAAAAATTATAACTAATTTTTAAAAAATCAACCAACTCAAACTTAAAAACTTCCATTCAAACCGTTTCACCAAACGGAGTCTTTATATAAGATCACTGTAACATGGCAAATAAGTTAACTCTTACATCATATGTACTAGAAGCAACATATAAAAATTGTATGTATATATCTTAGAAACACTATTATGTTTTCTATATATACATATATTTGCTTTGCACTTTTTTTTTAATGAAAATATTTGCTTTGCTTATGTAATCAAATATGATTAGATTCATAAAAGATGCTTCTTTTTTTGTTCCAAATTAACGGTACAATTTTATATAGCACACTAATAATTACCTAATTGTTATATATTTTGTAATAGTTGCAAACATAACTTCGCGGTAATTTTACATCTGAATTCACAATAAAGTGTAGAATTTGAATCCCTAATACCAAATTAAATATATATATATATATATTGTGAAAGCCTTTATACCTAATCTCTAACATTAAAACACATGTCGCACACGCAATCGTAAAATTGCATTAATCCAATCGATAGTAATCATAAACAAAAACTAACAAACCAAGCCCGAAAAAAAAGGTTTAAAAGAGGGTTCTCTTCAGTTAGTTAATAACGTCATTCTCATATTGACCAATCTGTTATCCGGATGGTGGAATAGTTATCACCAAACATCAAAAAAGAAATATCCACTTTTTGGTTTCCGTTAGATGGGATCGGGTGTACTTTACCCAATACGGTTGCACCAAACTCCCTAAGAGCTGGTGATCTCCTCCTCGGCCAATTGACAAATCGGGTTTCATCGAGAAAGATATCTAACTATATACACTAGCTAGTATTTATATATATATATATATATATGTAGCTTGGCTTTGAAAAAATCGCCACAGTTTTGACGGATAACTACTTTGTGTAATAAACAAGAAAAAACGCACAAGTTTCCTTAGCTAGCCAGTTTTTAAGTATATGCACGTAGGTCGAGCTTCGTTCTCAAGTATGCTTCTCTATATTTCAGTCCAACAACCTTAGTAAAAACGACGTGGTACTGACAGAGAGTATTCTCTGAACATCTGTAGCTAGCTAGTATAAGATTGGCCTCCGGTCACCCGCTTCTGAGTGCACCGATTGAGAACTAGTTCTAAAACCTAAAATATATATATATATATATATATATAAACTTGGGTTAGAGAGGAAAGGGTTAGGGTAGAGAGAGAAAATGGAGATGGTGCCGTGGATCCGCGTCTTGATACTACTTGTGGCTTGTCTGTTTCCTGCATCGGTCGAGTGCATGGTTCGACACTATAAGTTTAATGTAAGTATCATGTGCTTTTCTTTTGGAAAATGCTATTTAACACCACCAGCTATGTATGGAGACTTTCTTAATTAACTAGCATTAGTGGGATAGATTACAAGATTGTTCTTTAAAGCACATAAACTGTGTACTTTTTCTAATTTGGTCATTTATGTGTGCTTAACTTTTGTAAGTTCGACTAAATTAAAAAGAAATTGTCGAGGTAAACTTTGCATGCGTGCATGTTTTCGGGGTGAAAATACGCAGGTTATTCTACTATTAATGTAAAACTATAATTAGTTTTCAAAAATATTATTTTTCATCAATTGTGGTTATATCAACACGACTTATTTAACTAATTACTGACCGATGTAGGATATCTTGTGTCATTAAAAAAAAAAAAAAAAAAGACTCGGTAAAAAAAAAAAAATTAAGATGAGATCATTAATGATTTATAACATTACTCATTAGTTTCTGTCCATTTTCTCTTCCCTTTGAATAATAAATAAAAAACTGTTTCAGTTCTTGTAAAGTCACATTATCAATTGTTTAATAATGAGTTGATGATCGGAACAAAACTATTCATCCACTTAGTCAAACTTCCATAAGGAGCAATTCTACCACATCATTAGTAGTGTCCTTTTTTTTTTTTTTTTCCGTCATAAAATAAAGAATAAGTGGTATCCTCGTGCTTTCATTTATTGTCCATTTGAATATCTAGTAAAAGCACAAATTGAACAAATACTAGAACTTGACTCATTCTCTTTTCAAACTCAAGCCTAAAATTACCTGGTCCACAACAAGCCTATAGTTCTCATACAAAATATTACTTTTAAAGCTGGAAGTACTCAAAGTGGAGACAAATGAATTTAAACTCTGGATCTGAGACTAATAGAGATCTAGAAATGACATCAGTAGTGTCATTTAGAAAGCCAAAACTTTGTGACATACATCTATATATATATATATATATCCTAAATTATAGCAATAAGTGGCTCTGTTTGTTACATGTATATATAGGTGGTATTGAAGAACAGCACAAAATTGTGCTCAAGTAAGCAAATTGTCACTGTGAATGGAAAATTCCCCGGTCCCACTATATCCGCGAGGGAGGACGACACCCTTTTGATCAAGGTGGTCAACCACGTCCAATATAATCTCACCATCCACTGGTGAGTCTTTTTTTTTTTTTTTTCCCATATAATTATTTGACATAGAAACACAATTACTTATTCATTTATTTTGTTTAGTTATTATTATTTTTTAATAATAATCATGCGTATGATCAAAGGCACGGGATCAGACAACTTAGAACGGGATGGGCCGATGGACCTGCATATATTACACAATGCCCAATTCAGCCAGGACAACAGTTCATATACAACTACACAATCACAGGTCAAAGAGGCACTCTCTGGTGGCACGCCCACATCCTGTGGCTCAGGGCCACTGTCCATGGAGCCATTGTTATCTTACCCAAGCGCGGCGTCCCCTATCCCTTTCCCAAACCTCACTCCGAAAAGGTTCTTGTCCTAGGTGAGCCTGATCATCATGAGCACTGTACATCAATTTGATCTTTTTTTTTTTTTTTAATACTAAAGAATTAAACAAAGAATCTGGAACTAGTTGGATACTTATATGTCTACTTCAACAAACTAATTTGCAGGTGAATGGTGGAAATCGGATGTGGAAGCAGTCATCAATGAGGCTTTGAAATCCGGGTTGGCTCCAAATGTGTCTGATGCTCACACAATCAATGGCCAGCCAGGGCCTGTCCCAAGCTGCACCTCACAAGGTATATATGAGCCGATATCTTTGCTAAAATGGATGCCTTCTTAATTTTTTTTTTTTTTGGCTAAAGCATTATTTAAGTTAACTAAATTTTGATAACTTTTTTGTTTAGAATTCTTCATCTGATCATGCATATATTTTTACAGGAGGATTCACACTACCAGTAGAAACGGACAAGACATACATGCTGAGAATTGTCAACGCCGCACTCAATGAGGAGCTTTTCTTCAAGATCGCTGGCCACCAACTTGTTGTCGTTGAAGTCGACGCCGCCTACACCAAGCCCTTCAAAACCCACACCGTAGTCATTGCCCCAGGACAAACCACAAACGTTCTCCTCACTGCTGATCGAAAAGCTGGCAAGTACTCCGTCATAGCCTCACCATTCATGGACGCTCCAATTGCCGTCGACAACAAGACCGCCACCGCCACATTGCACTACTCCAAAACTCTTACGAGCTCCCGCACCATTCTCACTGCTCCACCACCCAAAAATGCCACCTCAATAGCTACTAACTTCACAATCTCCCTCAGGAGCCTGAACTCTATAAAATACCCCGCTAGAGTTCCTCTCAAGATAGACCATTCCTTGTTGTTCACCGTTGGCCTCGGAGTCAACCCTTGCAAGACTTGTGTCAATGGAAGCCGAGTGCTGGCCGATATCAACAATGTCTCCTTTGTTATGCCGAAGATTGCTCTCCTTCAAGCTCATTTCTTCAACATCAGCGGAGTTTTCACCGATGATTTTCCTGGTAGACCGCCGGTGCAGTTTAATTACACGGGGACTCAGCCTATTAATCTCGCGACGACAACAGGGACAAGGCTCTATAGACTTGCATACAATTCGACAGTGCAATTGGTGTTACAAGATACAGGGCTGATAACTCCTGAAAACCATCCGATTCATTTGCATGGATTTAACTTCTTTGTGGTGGGTACGGGATTAGGGAACTTTAACCCTAACAAGGATCAGAACAAGTTCAATCTTGTTGACCCCGTTGAGAGGAACACTGTTGGAGTGCCTTCTGGTGGATGGACTGCTATCAGATTCAGGGCTGATAATCCAGGTAACTGCAAAACCTTTTCAAGATTATTGATATTGAAATAAAATTGGTAAATGTTAATTTTAGTCGTCATAACTAGTACTGAACAAGAGTTTTTCGTTAAAATTTTTTTTCACATCGCATTGGAATATATATATATATATATTTATTTTAAGGCAAGTGGGGTAGTATGAGTACATTTAATAATTTAAAAGAAAATTTTTTAGGTTTCGAACCTGAAATCTAAGACCCTACCACTCATTGAACCCTATCTGGGTTATTGCATTGGAATATTGTTCAACCATTAAATGTGAATAAAGAAAAACGAAAAGAGAGCTATGTATAGTAATTAAGATCTATATCTTTTGCTTAATACATACTTTTTTTTTTTTTTCCATAGGGGTCTGGTTTATGCATTGTCATCTGGAAGTGCACACAACATGGGGGCTTAAGATGGCGTTCGTGGTGGACAATGGGAAAGGCCCTAATCAATCTCTTCTACCCCCTCCGACCGATCTTCCCAAGTGTTAGTGTGGTGGTTTAATTCCAAGTAATTTCTCCGTAATGACAAATCTTTTCCTTGTAATTTTCTCTTTTATAGTTTAAAGGGGACAAGAGGACAAGAAAAAAGAGAAGAGTTCTTTTGAGCTAGCTAAAGGAAGCCGCTCAGAATTGAATAAGGCCGCAAATGTTGCGATTTCAAAAAAAAAATTTTCCCCTCTTTGCCTTTCAGGGCCTACAAATATGTTTGATGTATGCGTGTAATTATGAATATGTATATACTTTACTGATCATTCAAATAAAAGAGGCTTTATTTTTTGTTTTTTGGACGAACTATGCTTTAATATCAAATAGCAAGCTGTTTGACACTTCTATTGCACCTTTTGGATTCCATTCTTGGACTCCATTAGCAGTGTGAACAAACTGCTGTCAGCTTCTCCAAGTTGAAGAACCCCAATTGGGCTACTTGTTGCACATTGTCGTTTCGCTACGTTAAAAGATACGGCTTAATTTTTTTCACTTCAGCAAAAGAAACAAGCTTTATCAGTGACACCCTCCTGGAATAACCACCATTCCACTTCATAACTTTTTGTGCAATAAAAATAAATAATAAAAACATACTCTTCTATAAATCCTAGACTCAAGTTAGCACCTGTCTGTCCCACAAGGATCCGTTGAATCTCCTAAAAATCCCGCTGATCAGCACAAACAGATCTAAATGTATAGTAGTTGAGGCCTTTTGGCTTGAATTTGACGGGAGTAATGGAACTTGGGGAGCCCGAGTCCGATTGAGACCTGCAAAGACAGATAGAGTAGTCGTACACTATAGAAGATAATTAAAAGTGAAAATTAAGTGTACATAGAGTTTTCTTTTTTTTTTTTTTTTTTTTTTTAGAACAGAAGATAATTGAAAGTGAAAAAAGTGTACATAGAGATTTTTTTTTTTTCTTTTTCTTGAACTTCCGGATGGGGGAATCAAACTTAAGTACCGTTAAAATATGTTTGTTCCGAGTTTTAGAGTATAAACGAAATCCTCTAAAATATTCAACAAATATATTTGGAATTAAAGATTATGAGAAAAAATGTATTGAGAGTTGCTTTTTTTTTTTTAATTATAAAAAAAAAGCCCAACGTTCAACGACAAGAAAGTAAACAAACGACATGTTTCACATCAAACGACAACAATATCGAATAAATGACGTCACTCTAAAAACAGCACATAAAAGGTCGATGATAAATAGATACAAAATTGACATCAAATAAAAAGAAAATAACAAGTTGCAACTATAAAGGAAACGACAATAATCCTTGAAGTGTATAGCACTATAAAGACGATGGAAAGAAAAACAACAATTGTTAATAGAACAAAATTGGAAGAAACGACAAATATTAAGAATAACGATAAATATTGAAAATGACGGAGATGTGAAAACCATGATGATTTGGAAAAACAACAACAAAAGAGAAAGCGAAAATGGCTGAAGGGCTTGCAACGATAAGGGTAACATTAAACTGTCAAAATGACGTCATCATAAAACGACATGGACTAACAAAACGACAATTATATTTTAAAAAGACAGTATATTAATCACGATAAGGGAAATGATGAATATCAATAACAACGACAAAGAAAAAATATAACAATCTGGAAGACGACATAAATTGCTAGAAATAAAACTTTAAGCCTTGTTTGGTGTTTCTATCTCATCTTCAACTAAAATGTATTTTTTCATATCAATTTTTATCTTTTTTTTTTTTTAACTTTTGTCTTTTCTGAAAATTCAAGAAAAATTTTCAACTCAAACTTAAAATTTTTAAATTCAATTCATTCACCAAATGAACCAGACTATCTCAAATGCAATGATAAGTTGACGTAGGAAGTCTCAAGAATTTGAAGATAAACAGAGATTGGTTTCTATGAACCAAATCTTAGAAAATTTTCATTCAAGAGCAAAGCTCAACCAAAGCAATATTACAATTTTCAAGTCTCTAAATACTCTGCAATTCAAAGGCCAAACGACACAAACTTGCTTAGGGAAATAAAACGACATAGTCTAAGTTAACAAACAAACCAAACGACAAGAACTTAAACTAATGGGCATTGAAACGACATAACTTTGACACTTTAATTCCTAATAACTTGATATTCCCCTACATCATAAGTCAGGCGAGGATCAATTTTGACATCTAGATAGGAAAACTACTCTTAAATATATTATTATTTTCCATGCTATATTTGATAATTGTTATGTAATTTTCTAAGAACAAACAAGAGAACGCCATCGAGCATAAAAGATCTTCAACAATAAATTGACAATATAAAACATAATGGAACTACGAAAATGAGAATAGCCGAATACGACAATTGAATAAGAATAATGCTAGTGAAAACCAAGGAAACATGAAAACCACCTTTACAAGGATAACAATCACTATCCCAAAACGACAATGGACTAATAAACGAAAGATTTGGAAAACAACAACAGGATAACGACAATAGAATAGAAACATCGCCCTAAAAATCTAGTGGAAAACGACAATAATCAAGAAAGAAACAAGTAATGAAAATAGCAATAAAAACAAGACAACAACAAAAATTCATAGACATAACGATGGAATTTAAAAAAAGAAAAAAGATTAAAGATTAAAGATTAAAGAAGGAAAAAGAAAACGACACGTATCTTCTCACCTATTATCCGTTGGATTCCTTTTATAAACAAACAAACAAGAAAAAAATAATATAAGAACAACGATAGGAGTAGGAAAAACAACAGTTCCAAATAATAATATTAACAATTACAGCATCCCAAAACGACAGTATCCTCTAAAAACGACAATGCTCAAAAAAATGACTGATTATGAAAAATGTGAATTGACATTTAAAAAAAAAAAAAAGATATTAGTGCAAAAATAAAATTAAGAACGATAACGTCGTATTAAAGAAACTTAATGGAAGAAACAATCTTGTAAACAACAACTGTTCAGAAAATCAGCAACGGTATAGAAAGCAAAACCTACTTTAAACGGCAACATCAGAAAAACGACAAAGTCTAAAAAAGAGTCGCCACAAAGAGCATCATCTTTGAAAATGAAAACTGATTAATTAAGAATATCCTTCTGTCAGGTCAAATTTGGCTTCCACTTCAATTCATAATCCTTAGAGAATATATTCTCTTACAATATTTCTCAACGTTGTATATTTTTTCTCTATATACATATTAAATATTTTCAATATTATTTACTACAATTTGGCCGTTTGAATTTCTAATTCTAAGGAATATTAAAAAAAATCGTGAAGTCATCTCGACTTTTAATTAAAATTCAAGATTGGTAGAGAGAAATAATCGTTTTAAATAAGATCTCTTTAATTTGTCTAAAAAAAGATTTTCAAATATATTCAACAAACTCTCAACTCCCAAAATCTTTGCCTCGGTTTTGTATTCAAGTTTGACTCCAACTAAACTGCACTTTTTCACCTCAATTTTTTTTTATTAAAAGTTAACAAAATTATTAACTAGTTTTTAAAAAATTAACCAACTCCAACTTAAAATTTTCATCTCCTACTACCTTATCAAACGGAGACTTTATAATAACTACTTTTTCTTTTCTTTTCGAATCCTTGTTTTCTAATTAGATATGTTCTACAAGTTTGAATTCAATTAAGATTATCAGCAATATAATGCCCACCTCTCAAATCATTTGATTTCAGAAGACAATCTAATGTGGCAATCCTTTCAAAACCACTTCTCGAATATAACAATTAACAAAATTTGTTGCGGATAAATTCATCCACCATACAGCTGTCTTCTACCTACCACATATCCATGTTGTGCCCTTCTTGAAAAATGATATTATTAATATTTGGAACATAAACAATAATGTCTATTACATAATGGCAATTATTCATTCTATATATCTTTATGTGTAAATCATACTATATATATAATATATATTATTAATATAATTCTATTTAACTATTCAAGAAAACTCATACATGTACCTTGCTTAAAAATGCAATTAAATAACTTTTCAAACAAAAAGAAAAACTGACATAATTAAAAGTGTTTAATATTG
>JAFMPE010169151.1:308-11203 GCA_024759925.1 Ficus religiosa
TTAAAGTTAGGAAAAAATATTAACTAGTAGTAATCAATACTATTAGTAATTAATCAGTTAAAAGTTGTACAATATCTTAGTTGTAATTTGTGATCTTACATGGGAAATGACTATAATTATTATTTGTTTGCTATGACAATATATAATTGATTAAACGTAGAAATAATTCAGAGAAGAAAAAAAAAACCATAGAAATTATCACCCGTGATGATACACTACTATTTTGAATAAGTAGTAGAATTATTCAAAAATGTTGTAGGAAGGGGAAAAAAAAATAGAAATGCTCCACGAAAACTATCTCATTTCTTTTTCTTTCCTTTTCTTTTTTTTTTAAATAAAATTTGTGAGTGATATTTATGTACCCACTTTCTCTCTCACACGCGAGCACACACAAAATACGGGTAGGCTGGCTTGTCAATAGACTTGAAGAGACAAGTGTCAGCTCAACTATTCTAACAGAAATGTGATGTAACGTTTTACATATTTTTCCACGGGCGGTGCGTTTGTGTGTCAAAGGAGAAGGCTTTCCTCTGTGTCTTTTCTTTTCTTTTCTTTTCTTTTCTTTTCATGTTGTTTTTTGAAAAATAATTATTTATAAAATCAATAAAATCTATAATTAATTTTTAAAAAATTAATTAATTTTAATTTAAAATTTTTATTTTTAACTGATAAATCAAATGTAAATTAAATTAAAAAATTGATGCAATCAAATGTAATTGTTTTTATTTTTATTTCCATGAGATGGTGATTCGAGATTCTTGATCGAATGGTTTTTTTTTTTCTTCTTTACCACATCGCACCATAAAAGTTCCCTAACAAATACATATTCTTCAACCACTTATAAAATTAATAAAATTTGATATAAATATAAAAATTTAATACAAAATTGTATCGTTATATTTTTTAAAATAAATTTTTATGATAAGACCTACAAAATTCTTTTTTTAAAGGATGATACAAAGCTATTCTAATTTTTAATTATAAGTTAAGCTATGAAAAAAAAAATCAGATTAAAATTTCAGTTCTTACTAACATAACAGGAAAAAATCAAAAGTCCTATAATGGAAACTTCATTTTTTAAATACTCTAGAATACTCATTTTTTTTTTAATTATTGGAAATGTATTTCGTTTTCTTACTTGCAACTACTTGGTAGTTGATCACGCATTGATCATCCAACTAAGCCGTGGGGCTACCTGTCTAGTATCGATACATCAATATAACAAACACTCTTTTTTTTTCTTTTTTTCTTTTTCTTTTTTTTTTTTTAACTACAAACAACTTATAGGCTCCCTTAAAAAAATAGTTTTAATTTATGATTAAAAATAGCTTTATATCATATATATGGTAAATTAAGTATTTAAACATCAACTTATAAAAAATTAATCTAAAATTCAAAATAACAATACATATCAAGGAAGTAAAAATAGTTTTTACTATAAATTTTTTCATACCAATATTTGTTATCATACATAATTATACCTCTTGCCCTACAGGATTTAGACTGGGTAATGGTATGTCACATCTTAAGCAAAGACCTTTTTCTTTGGCAGCATTAATTTTAGTATTTATGTGCTGTCAAGTTTATGTTTAGTCGAATCTTGAGGGGATGAGAATATAATCAGTCACAATCCAAAGCTGTGCCTGGCTATACATACATACATACTCTATCTTTATTCGTTCGGTTCCTCCTATTCTCACTGTATATTTGGGGAGCTTCTCTCCTTCTTATAATTTAGAATATCAACTTCTCTGTGTTTTTAGATAAAATTAGATGTAAAATTATTGTTAGATTATATTTCAACTTTTTAAACATTATTGAATTAAATCAATAGAATTCTATGATAAATTGTAAAATTTATCTTAATTTGAGATCTTTTTTAATTAAGGGAATTAAGTATTCAAACTATTGCAAATTCAAGTGTAGAATGAACTACCTATCTTTCAATTAATAATATGTATTACAATATTTAGGGGATGTTTGGTGTCATAATCCAAACCTTAAAATTTCAATTTAATTTTTATCTTTTTCCCTCAGTTTTACTATTCACATATTTTTGTAACTCAAACTTTAAAAGTCCATAACTTTACATAAACAAGTTCAAATGCGATGATTTTTTTTAATTACATATAATTTTTAGATGAACAAAATAAGTTCTACATTTATATATTTTATCCTATCACATTTCAAGTTTTATACTTTTTAACTCCAGCAATTCAAATACCTCGATAAATACACAATCAATTCAAACTCAAATTCTACAATCCAAACATTATCACCAAACACATGCTTAGTTTTATTGATATAAATTGAGTAGAAAGCCATGTGTTAAGTCAAGATTCTGAAAAGAGAAAATTAAAACTATATATTTGTATGACAAAATCAGGTTCGCGTTCAACAGAACTAGAAGTAAGAAGTAACATAGCACTACAAATATTTACCGGACTTCTTATCACTATCACTCCACCCAATTACCCGAATATGTGTATACCATCTGAAATAGTTTCAACAATAACAACTTCTCATGTGACTTGCTATCACCGGTGGTCTTCGTTTTTATACGTTTAAGATTCGAGCAATGCCGCATCTGTTGAGGGCTTTAGATAAGGTCCTTGATTTTCCCATTAGTGAGTAGGCTCACCCTGTAACCATTAAATCGGAGGACATGAGAACATCTCAATCCTATTTATTATTTATAATTTTTAACCCAAAAAAATTTTGTTACTTGACTTTGTAAGAACTTTTAAATATGAATTTGACTTCAATCAGATTTAACATATAGAAATCTTACAAGTATTAGACATTAATAGTTCATTTGGATTATACATCCACTTAGTATTGTATTCTAATTATGTGTTTGGATGTTCTCTTTAACCATTGTGTTAAAATATAATGTGTATTTGGATTATTTATATCTAAAAAGTCATTTTAATATGTGTTGGTGAGAGAAAGTAAAAGAGCATATGATATGTTTAGTAAAAGTAGATAAAAAAAAAAAGAATAGATAAATAATATTTTGAGTAGATGTATGTTCAAGTAGAGATGTATGGAAATACGATATATGAGAAACTGTATTGAAATAGAATATCAAGTGAGTGTATAATCAAAACACAACAGCCTCGTTTGGTGAACAACTTCAAACTGTAATTTTTCATCTCAATTTTTGTCTTTTTCTGAAAAAGTTTTTGTCTTTTTCAAAAAGTCAACAAAAATTTTCAACTCAAACTATACTTTTTCAACTCAAACTCATTCACTAAACGGACAAGTAATAGAGTAGAAAGCTCTATTAAATAAATATTCTTGACAAAAAAAAACAGAAGAATAAGAAACTAGGGGTGACAATTCGTATCACGTGTCGTGTTCATGTCGTGTTAGAACCGTGTCAAATTTTTTTTCCCCCAACCCGAGCACGACCCGCGACACGAAAATTTGTGCAACACGTGACACGAACACGACATGAACCCGAAACGGGTTGACACGACACGAACCGAAAATGACCCGCGACACGAAATTGACCCGCGACTCGCGACACGACATGAACCAAAAATGATCCGCGACATGAAAATGACCCGAAATCGACACAAAATTTGACCCGAAATGGACATATTTGTGTTGGAACTGGGTCAAATTCGGGTTGACCGAAAATTGACTCGAAATGGACACGAAGTTGACACGAAATGAATCCGAAATTGACATGAAATCGACCCGAAATTGACACAAAATTTGACCTGAAATTGACATGAAATTTGACCCAAAATTGACATCAAAAAACGGGTCGTGTTCGGGTTACACGGGTCCAACCCGAACACGATCCGTTTTTTTCCGTGTCAATTTCGGGTAACCCGAATTTGACCCGACCATTATTCGTGTCGTTTTCGAATCATGTTGTCGTGTCGCAACCCGTGTTACCAGCCCTATAAGAAACAATATTTGTAATATGAAAGATCAGTTTAGTAAATAAGTTGAGTTTAAGTTGAGATAAAATTTTTAAATTTGAATTAAGTTAATTTTTAAAAAAATAATTATAAATTTTATTGATCATTTAAAAAAAGATAAAAATAAAAATAAAAATAAATTTAATTTAATTAAAGTTAAATTTTGTTATAAAGTCCATGATAAAACTGGCCTGGTGGTTGACAGAACTAGAAGCAACAAAGTACTACCACCACTGCAGGAAGGGACATATCAACTCTCCCAAATATTACCAAAATATGTGTGTAAATCATCGGAAAGTATTTCAACAAATAACAACTTCTAAAATTATGTGACTTGCAATGTACTGTAATTCTAAACACTGTTGACTGGTCATGAGTTCCCCCAAAAAAAGACAAAAGAAAAGGCAAAAAGAGAACTTTGGCCTAGATAGATTTTCTTCTTCTGGTTTTTGCACAAGTGGGGGCTTTCTTAATATGTTTCAGATTTCTAGGAATATTATTATATGCTGTTTGCTAGCTAGCTATAGTGTATTTCTGCAGACATGTACAAGTTTGTCAGAGAGAGTAACATGGATTTGACCAAAATGTATCTCTTCTTAATTATTACAAGGTTGAAAAATCAGTGTTCCTCAATCAATGTTGACCCCCCCCCCCCCCCTTTTTGCCTCTGTGTGTGTAGGGCTGGCAATTCGTGTTCGCGGACCGTGTTCGGGCCGACTCGATTACGGCACGACACGATTAGCATGAACACGAACACGACACGATTAATAAACGGGTCAGAGACCTAAACACGAACACGAACCGTTTAATAAACGGGCAGCACGACACGACACGATAACACGATTATTAAACGGGCCACGATGGGTTGACACGAAAACAAACACGTTTATAACCCATTTAACACGAAAAACCCGTTTATGGCCCATTTAACACAAAACGGATTCCTAACCCATTTAACACAAAAATTATGGATAAAAAATCACTTAAAATTCTAAATTCACTAACATAATAAACTCATCATATTCATATAAAATATAAAACTAACAACTAGAATTATCAAATATGCATAATGATTAAGCCAAACATTTCTTAGAATAAAACATAAGTCTAAGTTGTAGTTGGTGTCCATATACAAATTACCACTGAAATAAGTCTTAAATTGTCACATAATCAAGATCCAAAATATTAAGAGAAACATCAAAAGACAACAAAATATTAAAGCAAAAAGAAATGCTTTCTTACTTGAGAATGATAGCATCATAGGTTCCAACTCCACAATTTGGAAAGTTGAAGTTCAAATTTGAAAAATGTAGTTTCAAAATGATGAGTAAGTTTTACTGTTTTACATCCTAATAAATTTATGTCTTTGTTAACTATAAGATTACCCTAATACTCTAATCCAAATATATATACATAATTGGGTTTACTATTTTATATTATTAACCAGTTAACTATAACTATAATTCGTTTACTATTTTATATTATTAACTAGTTAATTATAAGATTATTATTTTATATCAGAAGCAACCTCTCTATAACTTTTGATTTATATTGTCTCAGTAGTGAAAATTATTCAATAATTGTTTTCTGGTCTTGTATCAAACACACAGATGGGTCTATACTTGTTATAAAAGAGCTTTAGAATAGTTTGAAAATTCTAATATAAACGTGTTAAACGTGTTAACCGTGTTAGCCCGTTTCCGACCCATTTATTTTCGTGTTAAACGTGTCGACCCAATTTCGACCCAATTTCGACCCAATTATTAAACGTGCGGTCCAAACCCATTTATTACGTGTCGTTCTCATGTCGTGTCACCGTGTCGTGTCCGAAATTGCCAGCCCTAGTGTGTGTGTGGCTGGAAAAGGCTCGTTCAAGTGGGTTATAGTTAAAATTAGCGAAGAAACCAGAAATTTTAATGAGGAAATGAAATATTACAAAAGTTTTAATGTTAAGAATCAATTTCTTAAAAAATGTCCCCGGCCCACTTACAACATCTATTGTAAGGACATCATTTTATTTGAATGAAATATAACGACAAACAACGACTAAGTTTTATGGAGAACGACAAAATCTCTTATAAGAGACAAAGAGGAAGTATTTACAAAATACCATTAGTCAGAAATCACACCAACTATGACTACAGGTATAACCTAATAATAATATCATATCTGACTCCACCTAAAGATAACTTAGTAATAATATCACACCTGACTCCACTTAAAGATGTAAAGTTTGAATTGCCACACCCTTAAGTTAAAAAAAAAAAAAAAAAATCACACCATCTCACAGGTGACTAATATTGTTGAAAATGACAATGGATCTTGAAAACGACATTGGCTTTAGGAAACGTCAGAGTTATATTGTAAACAACACTAGTACTAGACTACAAGTCGATAATTATTTTTTGAAAAATTTGAAGGATTCTGCCCTCCATATAACTAGACCTAATAAAAACGACATAGTATTGAAGAGTTATAAACGCAAGATATTTTAACAACAGACAACAGTTTATAGGATGGAAATATTATGAAATTAACAAAGGATAATAGACAAGAACATGATTACAAACCTTAACATATTACAAGCAACGATTACACCAAGAAAACCATAATTATAAGCGACGTGTTATCAGTGAACGACAACAGATCTGAAAAAACGACCAGTAAACCTTTAGCGAAAATAAAAAATTAGCACAAAAGACGAACTTTGAAAACGACAATCTTGTTTGTAAATGGCACGATGATACCTCGAAGTACACTTATTTGGAAAACGACAATAAATTCAAAAAACGACAACAAATTTTTATGTGCGACAGCAATGTAGAATTCTACCGGAAAACGATATCATTTTCGAAAAACGATGACAAAACAAGACTATATTTTTTGAAGGACACAATTATGAGGAACAACACTATTCCCTTTAAAGAGGATGGTAACTAATACAAGCTAATTCATTTGAACCGACAAAATTACTTTGAAAATTACGAGGAAAGAAAATTTAAAACATAATTATAAACGATGGTACGACTAAACGACTAAACATAATTAAAGCAAATAATTGTTGATGAATGAATGAGGTAATTCAAATAAACGACAAACTAGAGTAATGGAAACGACGTCTTATATAGTCAACGACTGTTGATTCTTCAGCAAAACGGGGGAAAAAAATGATAAAGCAACCATATTTGTGTACAACGGGAATAACGACCAAATGTGGAAAAAGAAAAAAACGACAAGATTTCATGTAAACAATAAAATCAACACAGACGACAATAGAATGAAAATTTACATAAGTGAACAGAAAAAAATAACTTCGTTTATTCATTAAAAGCTAAATTTTTGCGAATGACAATGTATCTGAAAAGGGTATAGCTTTACCTTTAAAAAAAATTATAGCTTCTATAGACGACAATATTCACAAAAATCTACGAAATACCCAACAAACGACAAAAATACAAGGAAACGACAGCAGATAGAATAAATGAGAAGATGTCAATATGTCATAAACCCACATAAGTTATTGAAAATTGACAATAGAACACAAATGACAATGTTTTTCATTATTATAATTTATTTTGAAGGGACTACGTTTCGCGTAATTGATAAAAGTAGCCGCAAACGGTATTATTATTTTCTTTGAACGACTATATTAAAATAAAACGACAAAAAAAAAATAAAACAAAGAAGTAGATGAAAACCACATCAATTAAAAATTCATGAAAGCGACAAAGAACCCAACAAACAAATGCAATATTGCAATGTATGAAAACGAAGATAGCTAGAAAAAGAGAATGCATAAAAACACAACAGTTTCAAAAAACAACGACATAAAACAAAGGACAGTCTTTTTTGAAGCGAATAATTTTAGTGAGGTACGATAATGTCTCTTGCAAGTGACAAAAGTAGCTAAAACGATAACATCTATTAAAACATTCTAAAGGACAACGAATCTTCTAAACGACAATTAGTTGAAAAACGACAATTTTGAGAGAAACGACAACTTATTTAATAAAACTGCAGAGTATGATAAATTGATTAGATTTCTGAAAAATTCTACAGGATTCTACACCCTAGATCGCAGATGATCCATGATAATTGAACGTTGCTCTTATTCACTTTGAAAAAAAAAAAAAATACAGAGAGAGATTTGTACTCTTCGTATCAATTTTATAGGATCCTATAACTACTTGTTCATTTATTTGTATGTAATTTTATGTGTAACTAAAAAAACATGTTATTTAACTATTCATATAACTGCTTGTCTATTTGTATGTAATTTTAGGTATAACTAAATAAACATGTCAGTTAAATATTAAAAATCTTACATATATAAATGATATTAATTTTACATGTTATTAGTATTAATGTTACATTTTCGAATTTATACAACACCTTTGATTAATATTTTATTACTTATTTTTGCTAAATCAAACCACTAGTGCTTTGTTTGGTAATAAAATTTAACTTTAACTAAACTGTATTTTTTCATCTTAATTTTTGTCTTTTTCTGAACGGTCAACAAAATTTATAACTATTTTTTAAAAAGTCAATTCAACTCAAACTTAAAAATTTCATCTCAATTCAAGCTCAACTCATTCATCAAACGGACCCTAAATTAAACAGCAATAAAAATAATAATAATAAAAAATACCAACTAAACTACTGAAAACAACGGGCGCTGGTACGCGTTTCTCTACATTCTTCTAAGTTCCTCTGGTCCACACGTGGCGACACCACATTGGTTAATCGTTTTCGCGCCCTTTTTATATTCTACTATTTTTTCAGGGACTAACAGTTTTTTCCTCGGCCAGGCGTGATCCTGGCCGTTTAGCCTACAAAGATCGGAGGGCCCACACGAGCCCGCGGTAGAACCTTCTTCTTCCTCTATCTTCTTGTCCTTCTTTGCACGTAATCACGATCGTGATCGAGTGCATTCTGGTTTCAGGTAAGCAAATTCGAAAACTCTCTCTCTCTCTCTTCCTTTTTAATCTATTTAAGTTCGATGTTTGGTTCCGTAGAAAATGCAAGAAAATCAAAAGGAAAAAGGAAAAAATTTGTTGAAACCACAGTACAGAAGCCAGATTTCAACTTTTTTCATGGAAAATTTGTGTGAATCTTTCTTCGATTTTTTTGCTTGATGATTTGAAGGAAGATCGAGGAAATGGGGAATTCGTACCCGAAAGTGAGCGAGGAATACCAAAAGGCCGTCGAGAAATGCAAGAGGAAGCTTCGAGGCCTCATCGCGGAGAAGCACTGTGCTCCGATCATTCTCCGACTCGCGTAAAATCTCTCTCTCTCTCTCGCACATTAAGAATAAGTGAAGAAGTTTTGGTTGAAGCTTAAGTTTGTTGTAATTTCTTTTCCGCTGAAGAATTAAGAACAAATTAAATGGCCATTTGGATCACTGTCTGGAAACTGTTTTTGGATATTATTTAAAAAGTTTTCTAGTGTTCTCTCTCGTAAGTCAGATTTAACTTCCAAATCCATGATCCAACAAACCAGAAGAAGTTTTGGTTAATTAAAGCTTAAATTAAAGTTGTTATAAAGTCTATTTTTTCCACAATTTCGTTTCCTCCGAAGAATTAAGAACAAGTGTAGACATTTTGCTTCATTGAAGCTTAAAATTTGTGGAAGGTCTTTTTTTTTTTTTTTTTGGGGTTCATTTCTTTTTCCTTTGAATCAAGAACAAGTGGAGATTTTTTGATTAATTAAAGCATTAGTTTGCGGAGAATCGGACATTTAATTTCGTAATTTCTTTTTCTCCTCTGATAATTAAGAAATAATGATGCAATATAGTTACAGATAATGTGATTATCAATACAAGTGAATTAGTAGAAACGCTCATTTTATGCTATCTAATAAGTTCCAAAGCTTGAATCTTTATTACTGCGAATAAGTAGGGCTTAAATTTTTTGAGAATTGGGAATCCAACGTGGTGATCGATCATGTAGGTGGCACTCGGCCGGCACTTTCGACGTGAAGACGAAGACTGGAGGGCCATTTGGGACCATTAGGCACCCGGCAGAGCTCGCCCACGAAGCAAACAATGGCCTAGACATCGCGGTCAGGCTGTTGGAGCCCATTAAAGAGCAGTTTCCTATCCTTTCCTATGCAGACTTCTACCAGGTACTTGTCTCTTAACAAACCATGTTACTATTTTTGACCTGAAACCAAAATTTTGGTCTAATCTTTCTTCTGTTTGTTAGTTTCGATTACTCTATATTCACATCTCTAATTGTTCATTGAAGTTGGCTGGAGTTGTTGCTGTTGAAGTTACTGGAGGACCTGAGATACCTCTCCACCCTGGAAGACCTGTAAGTTTTCAGTCTTCTAATTCTGTGGAACTTTTATTTATTTGTTTGTTTATTTTATTAATTTTTTTGTGTGTGTTTGGTTTATACATAATTGAAGCCTATGTTACCACCATATTTGTTTGTGGAACTTTCATTAGATATGTTACCACCGCGTGGAGAAAATACTATGTTTCATTTTGTATTACATTTTTATTTGGGATATAATATGGTGCTATATTTTTTATATAGCAAGCTATGTAAGCTTTAAGTTGATTTGAGGATGTAAAGTTCTGAAACTAAGAGAGAAATTTCTGGGAAAGAAATTGAAAGAAAGTTTGAGAGAGAAAATCTGAGAAAGAAGCCTAAACAGTTTCAGTGATTTCATAAATAAAAGCGTTATATGTCTCACATGAGCTTCTATCACTTGCATAACAAAGTACTAACGCACTCGAAAATCTATCTTCAACACAGGATAAACAAGAACCACCACCAGAAGGTCGCTTGCCCGATGCCACAAAAGGTTATTTAGTTGCTTCAAGTAATTGTAGTAGCAAGATTAATCACGACGAAATTTCTACTGTAAGGCACGTTATTTTCCCCTACAGGTAGGATGAGTTTTATTACCCATTGGAAATGAAGCACTTTTGTTTCATATGGTGCATTTTCT
>JAFMPE010169152.1:0-18917 GCA_024759925.1 Ficus religiosa
GACTGCTTTTTACCTCCATCCATGTGCGCCGAATAAATGGTCCCTCATTGCAAGTTAATTTCCAGCTTCCTTTCATTCTTTGCCTTTTGTTTTTTCGCCTACATTTTCTAGTTTTTGGTATCTTCATTTATATGTTCTTTCGTTTCTTAATTTTTCTTGTCTTTTCTTAATCAAAATTTCGCATTCATATTGCCTAACTTGAGTACAAGATGCAACTTAATGGTTTTATTTTTTGTATTTTATTTTTAAGGTTTGTTAGGTTACGCTTTTCATTTTATTTTTAGATGTTTATGGTTTTCACTTTTTCACGCTGGAAACTAAGATTATTTGCAATAAAGTAGGATTAGCAGCGGTGACTTTTTTTTTTTTTTTCGTTTTTCTTTTTAAGGCAGAAGAAGAAATTGACCGCGTTTGATCTTGTTTGTCTTGATGTGCGACAACTATTTCAGCTTTTGACAGTGAAAATTAAGCTTCTTATTTGTTTTGCTGTGGGTGGTTCACAAGGTGAGGGTTTAACTCTTTTTTGTGCCTTACAATTTTATTGTCGTTGCAAAAATTTTCAACTCCATGGCTTCTTTGGAAGAGAACATTTATTGCTTTAGTTTATAACATGAAGCACAAAATTGAACATAAATCCACTTTGTAAGATTCTTGTTGTCACATTAATGTTGAATTACATTATAAAATATTAGTCATCATATCGAAACAAGCAACATAATTAAAGACGTATTCCACCCAAAGAATAATAATAATAAAAATAATAATTAAAGATGTAGTGGACTGCTTTTACATCAATCCATATGCACTAAATATTGAATATTAAGATTGTTATTAGCACACAAATAAAAAATTAAAATTTGAATTGTCTGCTTCAATGTAACCTTTAAAAAAAAAAAATATCATTAGACGGCTTCCATGTGAATTGTTACTATCATTACGTACGAATTACAATTAAGATTCCTATTACTGCATAAATAAATAAATAAATAATTATTAATATAGACCAAGGATTTTTTTGGCACTACACAAAGTTATACTTTACTCGTACTATTAAATCTTAATCAGATTGATCTAAAAATAATAATAATAAAATCTTAACCAAATTTAGTTGATTACAAAAATTTTTAATTTCGATATCATTGTACTATGATATATCTGATGATCCATTCTAGGTTGAGGCACTCTCTCCTTTTCATTCTTCTGCTATTTAATTGACTTATTGTGAAAGATTCCTTTTTATTTCATTTGATTCCGTTTGATGAAACGGTTTGAGTTGAAATTTTTAAATTTAAGTTGGTTGACTTTTTAAAAACTAGTTATAATTTTTGTTGACTTTTCAGAAAAAGATAAAAACTAAGATGAAAAAGTACAGTTTAGTTTGAGTTGAACTAACTCATCAAACAAGCCGAGTAGGGTAATAATCTTATCAGACAAAAAGAGATTGATAGACTTGTAACAGTTACAAACTAGCACAAACATTTTAGCCAAAAAAAAAAAAAAAAAAACTACCACAAACATTTTCACTAATATTTGGAACTTATTGCTGTTCTTTTTTCTTTTATTTATTTATTTATATGTTTATTTGCTAAAACAAAATATTTGTATTCATGCTGATTAAATTAAGTATTAGCAATTGTCGTTTGCCTATATTATAAATTTTGTTATCTTTCAAGAAAAAATAAAAATTATGATAAAAAAATATAGTTTAATTTGAGATAAATTCAAATGTCAAACGAAACAATATAGAATATGGTAGACTTGTTTTACCTCTGGTCAGCTATGGGTAAGTCGTCCCATGCAAGTTGTTGGAACCATCAATAATTGCTATTTCCAAACGCGTAAATTGGACATAAAAATAGAAATAAAAATCTAAAAATAAAAAAACAAAGAGGAAAAGAAAAAGGAAATTGAGAGAAAGAGTAGTGAAAACTGAAAACGTAGAGCCTTTCTTTAACAAAAGTCCTTCCTCTTCTCTAAGCTTCAAACTACAGTTTGCCTTTTCTGCTACTTTTTCAAACTTCAAAGCATATATCGTCTTCTGATCGACCCAAAAAACACAAGCATTTCTCACGTTATTATCTTCTCCAAAGGTATTTTGACTTAAGATTGTTGTTATATTTTTCATTTTGATTGAATATTATAATTGTTTTTTTTTAATATGGAAAGAATATATGAATTAAGATTAATGTATCTGCAATAAAGTAGTATTATCCAACATGAAGTTCTAATATTTATGTCATTAGAAAGAGAAGAAAAATGAGACCTTTTCTTTATCTTTATCTGTTCGAGGTTACGTTTTTTTTTATTTAATTTTTAATTTGGATACTCTAATCTATGCATTTTTTTTTTTTTAAATTTCGGTAGCTAGAAAAGAAAGAAAGAAAAAATTCCGGTACTTTTAATTTTTCAGAAGGCAGATATCATTAAAGAGGTAAAGTAAAAAAACCTTACGTTTCCTCCTTGCAAATTCTTGAAACCAGCGATATTTGCTAATTTCCGGACATCTTAGGTTGCGCTAGAAACAAAAATCAATACAAAGAAAGAAAATGAAAATGAAAAAAAAAAAAAGGAAAACGAATACCTTTGAAATGTCTATATGAAACGTCTGATCATCTATGTGAAATGTCACCCTTTTGTTCAAAGTTGAAATCATATATAGTTGTCTTCATCACCTTCTCCAAAGGTATTTTGACATGATATTATTTTTATATATTCTCATTTTGACTGAATGTTTTAATAGACTTTTTTTTTTTTTTTCAATGTTGTAGTTTTTCTTTTAATGTTTGCTAGTACTTAATTTTTTTTTATTATTTCTTATAAAAAATAAAGAATTTTTTTTTATTCTATAATTTGAATATTCCAATCTAAGCAAACTCTTTTCAACGTTTCTTACATATATATCATTAATTATGAGATTGCGACAATGGTTGTTGCCTTAATGGTTTGGTTTCTTATATTTCGTTTTTGTGTGAGAAAATTTGTTGTTAAATGTTGAAAGTAATAACCATTCACAAACACAAAACGAGAATAACAATTAGAAAACGACAATAAAATCTAAAAACGACAGCATTACTAAATACCAAACTCAATATATTGGACAACATAATAAACGATGGAAATAATTGCAGGTTCCTTTTTTAAACGTGTAAAATAGCTTGCTTTAAGGTCATACCAAAGTTGTTAGGTTTTAGGAACCATCGTTGTATTTACGTTTTATTACTATGTTGTATTTAGCACTATTAGTATTCTCTACCATTGCTCGTATGGCCATGAACAGATTTTAATATGTCATTCCTAGGGAGTTTCCAAATGACATGCCTTGACATGCTTTCCTTCCAAATCCTAATGGCACATTTTAATTAGTAGACCTCGAATCACTTTAGTATATAAGCTCCCGTAGAAGAAAAGAAGCAATTATTAACTTATTTATGGTCCATTTATTTGGTCGGTTTAAGTTAAAGATTGTAGTTAGTTGATTTTTATAAATCAATTGGTTTTTAATAACAAAAAGAAAATAGAGTTAAAATTTTTAGATTGAACCGACCAATCAAACAAAGCATTAGACTCTGGTGGTGTGTTGTATTTGAACCGACCAATCATTTTTTGTTGATAATTATAATTAATTGATGTGATAATATTTAATAAACAAACGATAATTTATATGTTATATAGAATAATACTCAAAATTGAGATTGAGATTAAAATTGTTATCCTGAACGTATTTCATTTACTAAAATTAATTTACCTACATCATGGTAGGACTAAAAATTCACTATGAGTGTTAATGTAGTATTACACTTATTATTATTATTATTATTTAAATTTAGGCCGTGTTTTGAATTCTACATTATTAAATAAAATTAAAGTGTTTAATTATCATTAAATTGCGGCAATATTCATCGACCAATGGGAAAGTAACGTGTTTGTATTTTCGCCACTATTTAACTACACGCTGATTTAAGTGTGAATACAAAATAGAGAGTATGGTAGACTCGCTTTTCTCTGGTCAACTACGCGTAAGTGGTCCCTTGCAGGTTGTTGGAACCATCAATAATTGCTAGTTCCTTTTCAAACGCGTAAATTGGACATAAAAAATAAAAAACTTAAAAATTAAAAATTAAAAAAAAAAAAAAAAAAGAGGAAAAGAAAAAGGAAAGTTGAGAGAAAGAGTAGTGAAAACTGAAAACATAGAGCCTTTCTTTAACAAAAGTCCATCCTCTTCTCTAAGCTTCAAACTACAGTTTGCCTTTTTTGCTACTTGTTCAAACTTGAAAGCATGTATCTGGAGTGTTTGATGAATGAGTTTGAGTTGAAATTTTTAAATTTAAATGATAATTTTTTTTGAATTTTTAAAAAAGATAAAAATTTTTATAAAAAAGATTAAAAAAAATTTTTTATAAAAAGATAAAAATTGAATTGAAAAATTTAAATTTGAATTAAAATGTCAAAGTCGTCTATCGTCTTCTGAAAATGAAAATGAAAAAAAAAAAAAAAAAAGGATAACAGTGTTGAATAATTCACGAGCTATTTAATATTTTTTTTATTTTTTCAGTGATTTTTCAAAAAATAGAAATATATATAAATGAAGATGACTGGTAGGTTCCTCCGATGGAACATAATAAATTATTGAAAAAACCCAAAAAAACCTTTACTGGTGAAAAGACTTGTCACATTTATTATTGGTGAAAATATATCATAAATAAAGTTAGTCAGAACATCGAAGTAAGTGCCATACTTAAAGATGTACTGCTTCTTACCTCTACCTATGTGCTCTTAATTCAAAAAAAATGTAAAGATGCTTGGGGATGATTTATTTTTAAGTTTATTTTAAATTAAATTATATTTTTTTTATCATGATTTTTATTTTTTAAAATTTTTTTTTAATTTTTTTAAAAATTTTTTTATCTTTTTTAAAAAATTATTATTAAAATTTAAAAATCTTAAATTAAATTCATTCATTAAATAAATCCTAAATAAATGATAAAAACATCAATGTTTTTTTAATAATTATTTATAAAAATTAAAATTTGCGTTTAAACCAAACAAATTTTACACCATGAAGCAAATATTTATCATGATACCACGTAAAGACAAATACAATTAAAAAATTATATAGTAAACCAAACGTTTATATAATCTTCAACAACTTCATTTTTTAAAATAATAAAAATTTCATTAAAACACGTTGATCTTCAACATGGAAAAAATAGTTATTTTTTCTTGTAATGAAAGCTTTATTGATACTGATTTCACATTTTTACTTTAATCATTTGAAAAAGTTAACGAGAATTATTAAGGAATAAAGTCAAGAAACCATTAATGGTGAAAAAAAAATATAGTTGACTTACGCGTAAGTGGTCCCGTGCAAGTTGTTGGAACCATCAATTATTGCTAGTTACTTTCAAACGCGTAAATTGGATATAAAAAATATAAAAAATTAAAAATTAAAAAAAAAAAAAAAAAAAGAGGAAAAGAAAAAGGAAAGTTGAGAGAAATAGTGAAAACTGAAACATAGAGCCTTTCTTTAACAAAAGTCCTTC
Source organism: Ficus religiosa (assembly GCA_024759925.1). Lineage (NCBI taxonomy): Eukaryota > Viridiplantae > Streptophyta > Magnoliopsida > Rosales > Moraceae > Ficus > Ficus religiosa. Next base: position 5,541 of record JAFMPE010169152.1, read on the forward strand.
CTCTTCTCTAAAGCTTCAAACTACACAGTTCGCCTTTTCTGCTACTTGTAATTCAAAGTTGAAAGCATATATCGTCTTCTAATCGACCCAAAAAACACAAGTATTTCTCTCCTTATTGTCTTCTCCAAAGGTATTTTGACATAAGATTATAATTGTTATAATTTTTTATTTTGATTGAATGTTATAATTGTTTTTTTTTTTAATTTGGAAAGAAAATATGAATTAAGATTAATGTATCTGCAATAAAGTAGTATTATCCAGCATGAAGTTTAATTTATGTCATTAGAAAGAGAAGAAAAATGAGACCTTTTCTTTATCCGATCGATATTACAGTTTTTTTTTTTTTATTTCTACTAAAATTTGGATACTCTAATATATGCATTTTTCTTTTTTCAACTTTGGTAGTTAGAAAAGAAAGAAAGAAAAAATTCCGATACTTTTATTTTTCAGAAGGCAAATATTATTAAAGAGGTAAAGTAAAAAAATACCTTATTTTTCCACCTTGCAAATTCTTGAAACCAGCAATATGTGCTAATTTCCAAACATCTTGGGTTGCACTAGAAACAAAAATCAATTAAAAAAAAAAGAAAAAAAAAAAAAAAGGAAAACGAATATACCTTTGAAATGTCTATATGAAACGTCCGAGCATCACCCTTTTGTTCAAAGTTGAAAGCATATATATTTGTCTTCATCACTTCTCCAAAAGTATTTTCACATAATATATTGTTATATATTCTCATTTTGACAGAATGTTTTAATAGATTTTTTTTTTCAATGTTGTAGTTTTTTTTAAATTTTTTTTAATGTTTGATGAAAAGCAAAAATGAATTTCTCTGTCTATCGTTTTCTGATTACATTGGAAAATATATATAATACAGTAACTAATTTAGGATCTAAATTATGACATATAGACCACAAATGCCTATTTACATTTCTATATAAAAGGGAGCCTAAACAGGAATCAAATAAGTAATTATTGACTATTGTTGAATGTTCAAATCTGAAAGATATCTCAGATTTTGTGCATGATTGACACATTGATAGGACATAATTTTTTTATTTCCTTAAAAAAAGAATTTTTTTATTTCTTCTAAAAAATAAAGAATTTTTTTTTTTATTTCTTCCGTAATTTGGATATTCCAATTCAAGCAAACTCTTTTCAACGTTTCTTACAGATCATTAATTATGAGATTTGCCTCAATGGTTGTTGCCTTAATGGTTTGGTTTCTTATATTTCGTTTTTGTGTGAGAAAAATTGTTGTTAAATGTTCAAACTAAAAACCATTCACAAACACAATGAAACGAGAATAACAATTAGAAAACGACAAGATAATCTAAAAACGACAGCAATACCATACACAATATATCGGACAACATTATAAACAACAGAAATAAATGCAGGTTCGTTTTCTAAATGTGTAAAATAGCTTGCTTTAAGGTCATACAAAAGTTGTTAAGTTTTAGGAACCATCATTAAGGAAAAATAAAAAAAAAATATAGAAAAAATCCCTTTTTTTTTTTTTTCTTTTAAACAAAAGCCCTTGTTCTAACTTTCAAAAAATTACAGTTGAACTAATTGTGTTTCTTTTTAATTTTTTTTTTCTGCTATTTGCAATAAAAGGAATTTACTTGTTATCCAAACCTCCCATCATTCAAAGGAGCGATAAAGAGAAGAAAAGAGGTTGATACAACCAAAAGGTATATCTTTTAATTTCTTCCCCTGCACATTTCTAATTATCTTGAACTTTAATTCAGTAAATGATTTTGTTATTACTATTATTATTATTATTATTATTTCACTGAGAATTGGCTTCATTTTGGTTAAATGCTAGTAATGAAGTTTGATCTAATTAGGGAAAGAAGCGAGGGATTTTATTATTAAAAAAAAAAAAAAAAGGAGTAAAGTAATGAAAACGGTGTCTTTTTTTTTTTTAAAACAAAAGCCCTTGCTCTGAAGGTTTATTCCACAACACACGTGTTTGGTGAATGAGTTTAGTTTAAGATTTTTAAGTTTCAATAGTAATTTTTTAGAAAAGACAAAAATTTTTTTCAGAAAAAGACAAAAATCATGATAAAAAAAGTATAACTTAGTTTAAACTAAACTTGTGTCCAAACTAACCCAGTCTAGTACTCGCAACTTAGTTAAATTGCGAAACTTATGTTAAGGAGCCATAACACACTCCTTAGTAAGGGTTCATTCCAAATATTTATGTTGTGTTTGGTAGAGGTGAAAAGTGAGAGAAAATAAAAGAGTGGAGGGATGTTTAAAGAGAAAATAAGTATGTATGTTGTTTGGTAGGAGAGAAAGGTGGAGGGAACAGAAAATTGAAGAGATAAAAGGAGATCGAGAGTCCACCATTTTTAATCTATACAAAATTGCAGAGATTTTTGGAGGAAAAACTCTTACACATATATAAATAGTAAATAACATTTTTATCCTCATTTTTAAATTAACTAATTACTGACTGATTTGCAAAATGGTCATTTAATTTATCCTCTATTTTCTTTCATTCTATCATACTACACAAGACAGAAAATCAACTTCCTTTTCTTCATTCAAATTTTCTTTCCTTTGTATGTTTTCTCTCTTTGCTTTTTTCTTTCCTTCTTGTCAAATGGAGTTTTATATACAACCTTCCACGACTCCAATATCTAAACAAAACAATTAAGATTCCACTTCCATTTAAAACTTTGACTAAAACGCGTTAATATTCAGCGTCGAAAAAAACAGTTGCTTTTTCTTGGTGGCAAAGCTTTATTGGTATTTATTATTTCACACTTTTGCTTTGGTATTAAAAAAAAAAAAAAAAAGTGAAAATGACTGGTCGGTTCATCCAAATGGAACATGAATTATTGAGGAATAAAGACAAGAAACCATGAGTGGTGAAAAATAATGAAAACCACTTGCTAAGATTCTTGATGTCGGATCCATAATAATGTTTTTTTTTTTTTCCTTTCAACCAAGAAAAACAAAAAAACAAAAATTAATGATTTGATTTCTTATTTGTATTTTCTTTTTGTGTGAGAAAAACGAATGTTAAATGTTCAAAGGAATAACAACTCACAAACACAGTAAAACGTGAATAACAATATGACAGACGAGAAGAACATCTACAAACGATAACAATATCAGACACAAACAAATTCGACAACACATTAAACGACATAAATAATTGCAGGTTCCGTTTCTAAACGTGTAAAATAGCTTGATTGAAGGTCATATCAAAGTTGTCAAGTTTTAGTAATCATCAATAAGGGAAAAAAAAAATCATTATTTAGTTATATATATATAATATATATATTTTTAAATAAAAGCCCTTGTTCTAACTTGTAAAAATTTACAGTGGTACAAACTGTGCTTCTTTTTTATTTTAGTTTTCTGCTATTTGAAATAGAAGGAATTTACTTGTTATCCAAAACCTCCGTCATTCAAAGGAGCAATAAAGAGAAGAAAAGAGTTCGATACAACCAAAGATATATCTTTTTCTTCCCCTGCACTTTCTAACTATACATGCAGTTTAGACACCGTTTGGCTACAAGGTTCATTTTAAACTAAACTGTATTTTTTTCATCATGATTTTTATCTTTTTTTGAAAAAATATTTTATCTTTTTAAAATTTTTTTTTATCTTTTCTAAAAAGATAAACTGTGCTTCTTTTTTATTTTAGTTTTCTGCTATTTGAAATAGAAGGAATTTACTTGTTATCCAAAACCTCCGTCATTCAAAGGAGCAATAAAGAGAAGAAAAGAGTTCGATACAACCAAAGATATATCTTTTTCTTCCCCTGCACTTTCTAACTATACATGCAGTTTAGACACCGTTTGGCTACAAGGTTCATTTTAAATTAAACTGTATTTTTTTCATCATGATTTTTATCTTTTTCTGAAAAAATATTTTATCTTTTTAAAATTTTTTTTTATCTTTTCTAAAAAGTCAACAAAAATTACTATTAAAACTTAAAAATCTTAAACTAAAACTCATGATCCAAACACCCACTTAATTTAGTAAATAATAAATTTTTGGTTTGATGAGAATAATGGCTTCATATTGGTTAAATTTCAGTAATGAAGTTCGGTCTCATTAGGAGAAACGAGGGACTTTACACACAACTAAATAAAAAAAGGAGAAAAAAAGAGAGAGAGAGAGAGAGAGAGAGAGAGAGAGAGAGAGAGTGTGAAGTAATGAAAACACACGGCCTTTTTTGTTTTTTCCTTGCTCTGAGGGTTCATTCCATAACACGCTTGTTAACTGATGTCCTTTCTTCTTTGATATTCTCTAGAGTCCTTTTCAGTGTCAATCGTTGCTACGGTTCCTTGAAGAAGAAAGACCATGGCCGAACTTGTGGGAGGAGCTCTTCTGTCCGGCTTTGTTAATGTCCTGTTTGAAAGGCTGGCTTCCAAAGAGGTACTCAGTCTCTTTCAAGGAAAGAAAGACATTCGTAAGCTGCTTAAGGAGTTGGAGATCAAGTTGCGGTCGGCTAATAAACTGCTGAATGATGCTGAAGTGAAGCAACTCACGGATGAAGACGTGAAGAAGTGGCTTGATGATGTTAAAGAAGTGGTTTACGAAGCAGATCACGTGATGGACAAAATCAACACTGAAGATTTGCGACGCAAGGTGGAAGAAGACGAGCAATCTGGAAGCAAAGCAAGAAAGTGCTTCAAGTTCAGGCCGAAGTTATATAGTGCATTTAACAACACTATAAAATCGGAGATAGAGGAGATCCTTGCTACGTTAGATCTTCTCTTGGGGCAAAAGGATGAGCTTCGTCTGAGAGAATGTGTTCATCAGAATAGACCTGAAGGACCACCTGCTTCTATGGTGGACGCTTGTGATGTCTATGGAAGGGATGCTGACATGGGTGCTATTGTTAACTTGTTGTTGTCTGAGCATAATGGTGGGCAGAAGCTATCCGTGATTCCTATAGTGGGCATGGGTGGTATCGGCAAAACCACTCTTGCTCAATTTGTTTACAATGATCGCAGGGTCCAAGATCATTTTACCTTGAAGGTGTGGATAACTGTGTCAGAGGAGTTTGACGTTTTGAATCTTAAGAGAAAAATTATTGGGGAGATCACTCATCAGAAATGTGACATTGAAGAGCCACATCGACTTCAAACTGAACTGAAGAAGAAAGTGATGGGAGAAAGATTTCTTTTCGTTCTTGATGATGTTTGGAACGAAGATTATGTCCTTTGGAATGCTTTAAGCAGCCCTTTTAAATTTGGAGCAGACAGGAGTAAGATTCTTGTGACGACACGCAGTGAAATCGTGGCATCAATCATGGGTACTGTTCCAGCTTATACTCTACAGAGGTTACCGGATGATGATTGCTGGAAGTTGTTTGCACACCATGCCTCTGGCAATGGAGGCTTTGGGGAATATCCGGATTTGGAAGGAAAGGCCAAAGAAATTGTTAGAAAGTGCAATGGTCTACCTTTAGCAATAATATCAATTGCTGGGGTTTTTTGCCGTCGATCAACGTCAGAGTGGAGAGGGATCTTGCGGAGTGGTGTGTGGGATTTAGAATTTCGGGAAAATCAGAAGCATAATATTCTTCCAGCATTATGGTGGAGTTACCAGTTCCTACCCCCAAACTTGAAACGGTGCTTTGCTTATTGCTCAATATTCCCTAAAGATTATGAGTTTCAGGAGGGTGACAAAGAAACCGTAGTCTTGTTGTGGATGGCAGAAGGACTTTTGCAACCTGAAAAAGGAATAAGTATGGAAGATGTTGGAAAATCGTACTTGAATGATCTAATATCAAGGTCTTTCTTTCAGCGATCAAGTAAGTTTGGAAGACCAATTCTCCTAATGCATGATCTTGTGCATGATTTAGCTATGTGCATTTCAGGTGAGTTTTGCTTCACGTTGGATGGTTGTAATAACTTGGATGGCTTTACAAGCAAGACTCGTCATTTGTCATACCAAAAAGATATTAAAGACACAACGAAGTTACCAAGTCTGTCCAAAACCAAGTGTTTAAGGACCTTGCTAGCTTTACCGTTGTCTTATGGGTATGCTTGCAAGTCAACATCGATGGACCCTATCCTGCGTGAACTATTTCAAGGAGTTGGAGGATGCCTGAAAGTGCTCTCTTTATGTGTATCTAGTATCAGAAAGTTGCCTGATTCGATTGGGGATCTAAAACATCTAAGGTATTTGGACTTATCTAGGACAGAAGTTAAAGAAATTCCAAGTTCAGTTTGTAGTCTATACAACTTGCAAACACTGTTGTTGTTTGGTTGTGAAAACCTTACTCAATTGCCAACCAACATGTGTTCCTTAATCAACCTACGTCATCTTGTGATCAGTGGCACATATTTAAAAGAAATGCCCCCACAGATGTGCAAGTTGGAGAATCTACAAACATTAAGTGATTTTGTTTTGGGAGAAAATAGTGGTTCTAGGATCAAAGAGTTGGGAGAGCTGAAGTCTTTGCATGGAAGTCTTCGTATTTTAGGGCTTGAAAACGTGGTGGACATGCGGGATGTTTTACAAGCCGATTTGAAGAACAAGGAATGTCTTACTGAGCTTTGTTTGATATGGAAGCATGAAAGTGAAAGTAATGATGAGGAAGTACTTACTAAACTGGAACCACATAAAATGCTGAAGATACTCAAAATTGACAATTACAGAGGTACTATGTTCCCAGATTGGGTAGCACGTAAATCATTTAGTGACATGGTCGAAGTGCTTCTGGACAATTGTGAAAATTGTAGCCGGTTGCCACCACTGGGGCAACTACCTTCCCTCAGAGCGCTTTTCATTCGGCATATGGATCGGTTGGTAAGTATAGGAGATGAATTTTGTGGTGCTCCCTCAACCACGCCTTTTCCATCCTTGGAAAAATTACACATTGAATCCATGGGTTCGCTGGAGAGGTGGTCATTTACTGGAGCTGTGCAAGCACGTGAGATTTTCCCCCATCTCAAAACTCTTGATATTCGGTCATGTGACAAACTGAATGTGGGACTGCCAGCTGGTTGTTTTCCATCCTTGGAAACAATTCACATTAGTAATTGTAAAGAAATGGTGAGCGCAATTCCCACAAGTCAAGCAGAGATTGATTCCGCATATCCTTCTCTTAAATCCATAAAATTATTCAACTGTCCAAGATTGGAGTTGTTTTCAAAACAGGGATTTCCTTCTAATTTAAAGAAACTTGAAATCTGGGGATGCGAAAGGCTCATTGCAAACCGTATGAAGTGGGATCTGCAAAGACTCTCCTCTCTTCAAAGCTTACGGCTCCAAAGATTTGAAATTGAAGGAGGGGTGGATTTATTTCCAGAGGAAGGGCTTCTTCCATCCACTTTGACTTCTCTCTCTATCTTTGAGTTGAAAAATCTTAAAACCCTAAATGGAAAATCCTTTCACAACCTCACCTCCCTTCAAAAATTGAAAATTGGGTATTGCCGAGAGTTACAGTGCTTGCCAGAAGAAGGGCTGCCCCTTTCTCTTGCTCGTTTAAGGATCTATGGCAGTCCTCTGCTAAATGAGCGATGCCAGAGAGGAACAGGGGAAGATTGGCCCAAAATTCAACACATCCCCAACATAATTATCGATAGCAAAGAAATATGATAAAGCAACACGAATTTTTGTCGCTCCTCCTTCTCTGCATGCTCCAATTTTCCCTTCAGGTACTATACCATTTGTTTTTTGTTCTGTTTTATTTAATTACGTTTGTCTTCCATTTTACTTTGCTTTTACGTGTGTTCCTTCTTATGGTTATTTCTTCAATATTTCCTTGTTAATGGTTTGGGCTTTGGTTTCCATATTTGGGTGTAAATTTTCTTTGATCTAGTCTAAGGAAGTTGATCGAAATTCATGGAAAAATAGAAATGTTTCATTGTTTCAGAAGTGTTCAACAATCCCTTATCATATAGCTTTCTGAAATATTAATGTTCCAAATGAAAGTTTTTTCAGTGTTTGATCTAACACATTTTCATATCTTAAATTGCAGATGTAGATTGAACATGTTCCAAATGTTTCATTTTCATATCCAACACATTTTTTGATCAGACTTGACTTTTTTGTTGCATCTTGTCAAAGACAACTATTTTAACAACTAGAGGGATTTTGAAAATAATGATCGTCCATTCTGTTTTGAATGGTATTGTCTTTATCATTTTTCTTGCAACCATCTAAATATAAAAAATGGATAATCTTTGAAGAAACTCAAATGTGAATAATGTCCGCAGATGTTTCAAAACCAGCCACATGCAAGGATGCGAGAAGAATGTCCTTTTATTCTTCAAAGTTAGCAGCACAACACTCACAGGTCAAAATATTTATTTGTATAATATCCTTTTTGTTTTTGCTTAAGCTCCCAATCTTACCATGTTACTGTATTTTCTTCGATTAAGCAGGACACTTACTAGGAGTTGCAGCACAAGTTAAGCATGTTGGGACTTGGGAAGAAGATTCCAGCTACAAGTTTAACACAAGGAACCTAGGAATATAAAGTTGTATTCTTCAGAGTTGTCAGACAAACATTCAGAGGTCAGAATTTTCTTTGTGCAATCTTCCTTTTGTTTTAACGTAGGATCTCAATCTTACCGTGTTACTGTATTTTTTTACTCAAGCAGGGTACTTTATCGGAGTTGCAACGTCATGGTTTGAACAATTAGTTTCCATCGAGATTTACCAATTATTAATACAAGTTAAACATCTTGCAAATATTTACCAAATTTTCACGTTACTTGTATGATACATTCTAAGAAAGAGGGTGATGAAGTTTGAACAACAGAACAAGTCAAACATTTTCAGAGGAAGATTTATGCTACCAGGACGTGTGGTGTGTGACTAGGTTTTTTTTTTTTTTTTTTTAAATTAAAATCTTATAATTGTAACATGGATATATTTATGTGTTGTATATACTTGTGTGTGTGTAATATATTTCATAACCAAATGGGACATACTCAAAGTAGGCCCTTGGTCTTGTCGTCCATAGACTTACTATAGAACAGGGGAAGATTGGCACAAAATTCAACGCATCCCCAACATATGAATTGACTGGAAAAAATATATATGATAAAGCAACATGCTTTTTTGTCCCTCCGTATTCCCTCCGTATTCTCACCGTGCTCCAGTATTCTCCTCAGGTACTAGAACATTTGTTTTTTGTTCTGTTTTAGTTAATAACGTTTGATTTCCAGATTATTTTGCTCTTACATGAGTTTCGTTTTATGCTTGTTTCTTCAATATTTCCGTGTTCACTTAGAGACTGGTTTGGGGTTTGGTTTTCATATGTGGGTGTTAATTTTGCTGGAGCTAGTTTGAAGAAGTTGATCAAAATTCATTGGAAAAATAGTAATATTGCATTATTTTGGAAGTTTTCAATAATTCCTTGTCATACTTTCTGAAATATAAATGTTGCAAATGAAAGTTTCTTTGGTTTTTAATATAATTTATTCTCTCCATACAGGCTATATGTGGATGATGTGCAGGAATAGATTGAACATGGTTAAAACGACACTTAAATTTGAGCCAAAAAAAGGTTAGTTCACCTCTGCCATGGCAATTTTTATTTCGTTCTTTTTTCTGCCCCAAATCCTTTTAGATTATGTCAAGAAAAAGAACGTTGGTGTCTTGGCACAGTGAATAGTTTTTGCAATATGGTTTATCAACAATACTTTCTAGTGCAGGTATTGTTACCCAATTTTACGTGCTCGGGCTAAATTTCAGGACTAAGAGAATAAGGTAGTGTTGTGATACTTCTTTGCTGTCCGGATCCATAATTGACTGACCATAAATCAATGGTGATAGAGAGGGACAGAGGAAGGTTGGCCGTAGATTCATCACATCCCTGAGATAGAAATCTAAAGAGAGGACATATGGTGAGAGCATTCTTCATTTCTGTGCCTCCCTAAACTCCGCATTTTCGAATTCTCTCTTAAGGTAATTTTCTCCTTGTTTTTCTATTGTAATATATTATTGTTACCATTTAGCTACGAATACGTTTTGGAGAATTCTGAATCAATAGGGATGTAAAGCGGATGGCTGTTCATTATGACTTTCAGGTACTATGCCATTTGTTTCTTGTTCTCTTTTAGAGAATAACGTTTCACTTCCATATTAATTTGCTTTTACGTCTGTTCCTTTCTATGACTATTTCTTCAATATTTCCTTGTTACTGGTTTAGGCTTTGGTTTCCATATGTGGGTGTGAATTTTCTTTGATATAGTTTAAGGAAGTTGATTAAAATTCATGGAAAAATAGAATTGTTTCATTGTTTCAAAGTTTTCAACAATTCCTTATCATATAGCTTTCTGAAATACTAATATTCCAAATGAAGGTTTTATCAGTGTTTGATCTAACACATTTTCAAATCTTAAATTGCAGACGTAGATTGAACATGTTGAAAAGGTTACTTAAACTTCAGACCAGGAAAAAAAAAAAATCTATTCACTATAAGGTCTACAAACTAAACCGGTATTTTGATCAGACTTGAATTTTTTGTTGAATCTTGTCAAAGACAACTATTTTAACAACTAGAGGGATTTTAGAAATAATGATTGTCTATTCTGTTTTGAATGGTATTGTCTTTATCATTTTTCTTTCAATCATCTAAATATAAATATGGATAATCTTTGAAGAAACTCAAATGTGAATAATGTCCACAGATGTTTCAAAACCAGCCACATGCAAGGATGCGAGAAGAATGTCCTTTTATTCTTTAAAGTTAGCAGCACTGCATTCACAGGTCAAAATTTTTATAATGGATAATGTGTCGAAATAAGATTTGTACTCAAATCAGTGTGTATGCTCAAATGTGGTTTCTCTTGTTTAGCCGAAATTTAACCTACTGTAGATACTTTGCTGCAATTGTTGTCCTTTTCTTTTTGAGTCTCTTTTTCTCTTTTAGCATTTTAGAGATGCATATGGTTCATTTCCCACAGTTAGAATCCATTTCATATTCTTTCGTTACGTTTTCCTTTCCTTTACCCTCTTTAGCAAACAGTTTCACTTCATTTTCAACTCACTTTTCATTGCAGAATAATGCTCTCAACAAAGTTAAAGGGATAACAAAACATCCAAATACACACACGCACACACACCCCTTTACAAGTAGTATTTTGCTTACTATAATGTAAAGCATATGCACTAAGAAATTTTTGTTTTTTGTTTTATTTTTTTCTATTATTTTTTCTGCCCCAAAACCTTTTAGATTATGACGAGAAAAGAGATGGTATCTTGCCACACATTGAATAGCTTTTGTAATTTGGTTTATCAACTGTACTTTCTACTACAGGTGTTGTTAGACAATAATTTTATGTGCTCGGGCCAAATTCCAGGATGTATTATGGTACTTTGTGCCGTCCGGATCCATAGTTGACCAAGGATTAATCACTGGTGACATAGAGGGACAGAGGAAGATGACGAGATCGTTCTTCATTTTTGTCCCTCCCTATTAATCTCGGTATTTTCCAACTCTCTCTTAAGGTATTTTTGTTCATGTTTTTCAATTGTTGTATATTTTTGTTTCCATTTAGTTAAGAATAATCTATTTGCAGATTGATTTTCTCTTGCATTGAACAACATTCTGAATCTATAGGGACGGTGACGCGAATCTATAGGGAACAACATGTAAATCTGGTAAACAAATCTTTTGTGAGGTGAGTTGTTTTCATTGTGTCAATACGCGTTGTTTAATGTTGTCTTTAGATGTAGATATTGTGAAGTTCTCTTTGTTAGTCTTTGCGTCCCCAAAGTATGAAACATGCATATCATGAAATATCCAAAAAGTGGAAATTCAAATTCATAACAGTTTCACTAGATGGTCTTATGCAACTTGTCATAAAATACTGTTGTAACTACTAGATGGATTTTGGAAAGAATGATTTTCCATTTTGTTTTGCATGATACGGTCTTCATTATTTTGCTTACTCTTATATAATTTTAAAAAAATGGATAACATTAGAAGAAACTCAGATGTGACTAACGTCTGCAGATGTAAGTCAGCCACATGCAAGGATGCGGGAGGAATGTCCTTTTTTCTTCTTCAAAGCGAACAGAACAACACTCAGAGGTCAAAATTTTATTTGTTTAATGTCCTTTTTGTTTTTGCTTAGGATCTAGATCTTACCATGTTTCTGTATTTTTTTGCTTAAGCAGGACCATTTCTAGGAGTTGCAGCATCATGGAATGAACAAGTTTCCATCAAGATTTACCGATTCTTAATGCAAGTTAAACATAATATTCAACAATTATTCAAGGAACTGGTCTAGTACATTCTTAGGAAGAAGGTGATGAATTTCAAACAACAGAACAATTTAAACATCACGGGACGAAGATTTCAGCGACTAGGATAGGTTTGGTGTATGACTAGTTTTTGCTTCAATTTTTGCCCTTTGGCTGGCCAACGGATTGGGACCCTTTTGAATAATAAGCAGAATTACTGGCGAGAGTTATTTAAGCAGTTGTTGATAAAGCAACTTTGATCTTCATCAGGATTTTTGCGGAACATTTGAATCGTGCTTATCTCTTGTGAGAATCATGAACCGAAGGCCGATCTAGACATAGTACTTCGTATATTATGTGTTGAAATGAGAATGGTACTCAAATCACTTCTATGCCAACGAGTTTCAATCTAATCTCACTGAATTCCCAAACTTCTGCTTCCGACCTCCTAGGTAAATATGCACTCTTTTTCCCTTTCAGTCTTTTTCCCACTGGGTTTTGGCTGATAGGTTTTTAACGAGGCATATTTTGTGATGCAATCAAAGTTAGAGTCTTGGCTCTCACTTTTGGGATCGGCTCCCGTCAGTTTGGGTTTCAGGTTGATGAATGGATATGTTTTTTTTACTTAGGTTTGTTTTTTGCCTGCCTGCCTGCAGTTTATCTTTTTAGACGCCCATGTGCGTGCATTTTGTTTTATTTTAATTTCCCTTGTAAACATCTTTTTTTATTTTCATTTTTAATAAAATTTTAATGGAATGGGAAAGTGATGAGGGTGCTAGAGGGGTGCCGACCTAATCGGGATGTCTTGGTGCACCTACTGATTCCTGTTGCCATCATTCATTTGAGAAAAAGATTACTACTCAAATAGTTGTGTATGCACAAATGTGGTTTCTCTTTTTCATCTGAAACTTAACCTACTGTAGATACACAAATGTGGTTTCTCTTTTTCATCTGAAACTTAACCTACTGTAGATACTCTGCATAAATTGTTGTTCTCTTTCTTCATCTGAAATTTATTCTTTTTTATTTTGTTGATGTTCATAATTTTTTAATCTCTTGTTCTCTTGTAGCATTTTCAAACTGCATACGGTTCGTTTCCAACTATTAGAATCCATTTTGTATTCGTTTGTTACACTTCGCTTTCCTCTACCCTCTTTAGCAAATAGTGTTGCTTCATTTTCAACTCACTTTTC
>JAFMPE010169263.1:0-18632 GCA_024759925.1 Ficus religiosa
TTTAACCTTAAGATGATCCATCACCGTATGAAAGCCCGGATCTTGCTGCCCCACGTCATCCTCTTCAAGGTTTCACATATATGGACCTTAAAACACATGGTCCATATTTAAAAAGCATAAGAGAACCCAAATGGTATAGAGATAGCTCATATGGTCCTGTTTTAAGGTTTCCTTATTACGAGTAGCATATCATCTTGTTTTAAGGATTCCTTATTACGAGTAGAGAATGAGAGTCAATCCCTTATTTACTTTTTTTTTTTTTTCTTAGAATGGGAGTGGGAATGGTAAGCCACACACCAATTTGGGATTGAAGAATCGGAGAGGCATGCTCTCCGGATTGTGATTTATAATCCTGATATTAGTATTAAATTACCTTCTTATCCTTTGTTTACTTACAAATTATTGTATTTAAAAATAGTAGCAACCTATATTAATTTTTTTATTAACTAAATGTAATATATTTTTTATTAACTTAATATTATATAAATTTCCTAATTATTATTAACTTTAGTACCATGAATAAAGCACTTAATTTTATCTTAATATATTAGTATGTATCTATTGTTACTCTCTATTTTTTGTTTTGCTTAATTAAATTCTTTTTAGCTTTTTTAAAACCTAAAAAATTACACAACTTATGTTTTATTGTCTTAATATTTTTACTTGTAACGCCCCTAAGTAGGGTTTAATTAATAGTAATAAATTAATTAAAATAAACAAAATGAGATAATTTCATAAATACTAAAAAACATTGCCCATGCGACTTGAAAGAAAAATTTGAAAAACAGTCATACATCATCAAATCCACTAAGAGTAGCACCATAATTTTTTTTTTTTTTTAAAGTACATAAAAATCCATTCATCATCGGAATAGTCCAAGTCAAACATTAGTTTGATATAGTCTGCAACGATAAGTTCATAATAAAATGGAAATGTAAAAGACCTACTATTGCAATAAAAGACTCCTCTACGATCTCCACAGCAAGATCCCTCGAGCTACTTCTCACTGGATAAGTCGCACTGAACACTACCTGAGAGTTGAAATATATGAGATGAGCATCGACATGCCTAGTAGGAATGCCATTACCTTCTTTTCGATTTATTTATCATCTATATTACTAATTCAGTTGTTTTTCCATTTTATGATTCACCATATAAATGCGTCACAAATAAAACGTACAGAGAACTGCATGCCGAGATGCCTGACCGAAACCATAGGAGATAGATAACATGAAACCTTGTAGACCAATTGTCCTTCCCTCTCCCATGGGCCACAGTCTAGACTTAGAAGGGTAACCGGAAAGGGGTAAATCTAAATCCTATCCATGTACCGGTTCCCAAATATAGTAGACTATCCATCCAGTGACAATACAGTCTAAGCAAGGACTTCAAGGTCCGATCTTTATCCTTAACATTACCCAATACCTACTGCGCAGCAGAGCTCCACTCGTCAGTGAGAACCCAGTTAAGGCGAATAAATAATAATAAATTCCACCAATGACCATAACCCACACATGTGATAATTATAAACCTTTCCTTGTAATGTAATCCATGCAATACCTGTAAATCTTCCATATTCAAATATATTAACAAAATCAATTTAAATTTAAATTCCACGAAAAGTAGGTAACAGAATCCCTACCTCAAACGGATCCCTAAAGGGACTAACAATGACCAGGAACAGTTCATGGGAGACTCTCAAGGAATAGCTAACTCGGGTCACTCTCCGTTTCACCGATACAACTTGCCTAGTTTTTACGTGCAACTGGTACTAGTCATTTTTAACGAAAAGGAAATTAGCCAAAATAGACTACACGGTTGCGATTAGCGCGTCAAAACAATTCAAAGGGTGATCTCAGATCATTAATCAAAGACCGGTGGTGCAGGGCCCTCGATAGCACTGCTATCGAGGTGGCATGCAAATCGAGGTCTTGATCCGATTGCTTCTTACTGCTGAGATTAGGCATACCCCCTACATGGAGCTTCTTGAATTAAATGGTGCAATTGTGGTGAAAATTTAGCAACACAAGTGTACAATTTCGTTACAAGTAATATAATATAATAATAAATTGAGTTATTGTTATCACGAGAATTGTTGTTATTAAGTACTGAAATTATATTAATCCTAATTTTATTTCAACGAGTCGAAAGTTGAGAGATTAAAGAAAATTTAAAAAATACACAAACTAAAATTAATGATAATTAAAAAGAATGCAAAATACAAAGAGTTTGACAATCAATGAACTAAAAACTCTTGGAATTCCGATTTCATCGAATTACTCTTATTAAAATCCTCTGGCCTAATCAATCAACATCTATTCCCTATGTTGCTAGCGAACCTTACTAATATAATCATTAATATTTCTCAAACATTAACAATTTATCTCATATTAAGTCTTTTGTCACCTTCGGGTATCAAACTCTAAGCCTATCATGATTCATTAAGAAAACTCAAATAATCATAATCCGATTATATCGTATTCCTAAACAAGAAAATTAGTTCATAAATATTTATAGAAATCTACAAGATAAAAGATCAATCATTGTCAAATTATAGAAATCAAAAGATTAGAAAATATGAAAGAAAAACCTAATTATAAAGGTGTTACCTGTCTTTAAAATCTTTTTCAAAATTTTCTTTTTTCTTTCTTCTTGATGATATGAGATGATCTTTCTCTAATTTTGTAAAGTACTAAATGTAATGATTTGTTTGGTAACAAAGTTTAACTCCAACTAAACAGTATTTTTTTACCTTAATTTTTATTTTTTTCTGAATGATGAATAAAATTTATAATTACTTTTTAAAAAGTCAACTCAACTCAAACTTAAAAATTTTATCTAAACTCAAACTCAACTCATTCATCAAACGCATGATAAAAATCGAATTCAAATAAAATAGGAAAAGCTAATTCCTAAATATATTCTTTTCTTTATTTTTTTTCATGGTTTTCGACTTCCCCCATAGTCAAAGTCACTGGGCACGTAGCCCTAAGACTCATATTAAAGCCTTCCAGCCACACCGCCACAAGCCTCCAATCTCCCTTCAAAAAAAAAAAAAAA
This sequence comes from Ficus religiosa, assembly GCA_024759925.1. NCBI lineage: Eukaryota > Viridiplantae > Streptophyta > Magnoliopsida > Rosales > Moraceae > Ficus > Ficus religiosa. The sequence goes on from JAFMPE010169263.1 coordinate 3,061, forward strand.
AAAAAAAAAATTCTTTTCTTTTCTTCTGCAAGCAAAAGCTGCGCCAAGGAAACCTTAAGGGCCCTACATGGACAACTGGGGCGAACCGGTTGGGCATAGCTGAGAAGTGGGACGCATGGCGTTCTAGCAGTGAAGCTCAGTAACGGGCGCACAGAGAACAATGGAGACGCGCGCATCTGATCCAACACAATTCCTGAGGTCTGACACGTACTGCTCGGAAGCGTGACCCACCATCTGGGCTGCAACCGAGGTTGATGCAATGGCCATAAACGCGCATGGCATGCGTTTGTTGATCATTGAGTCGGAAAAAGTCTCCGAAATTTTCTTGCGAGTTTAAAGTGTCGTTTGATATTTATTTAAAATTAAATGATATCAGTTTTTATTTTTATTTTTTATTTATTTTTTTTAAATTTTTATCTTTTTTAAAAATTAATAATAATTTTTAATTTAAATTTAAAATTTTTAATTCAAACTCATTTACACGGACCGTCAATCCTGTTTATCACATTTTTCTTTTATATTATTACTTTTAAACCTATTACCACAATTAACCTACATATTTAAAACAACATAATAAATTGAAAGAAAAAATTATAATAAATCTCAAAAATTAGAATAAAAATATAAGTTTAAAAATGCTTCAATAATTCTATAAAATAGTGTTATCAGCAATCAATTCCAACAAATTAGGTCTCTAATACAGCGGATCTAACATCAAAGTTTCGGTAAATTCTGGCGAAACGAAAATCAACTTACCGGCAGGGGAATCACAAAATTGGTTGAGCGGTTTTGAAGCCCGAGCCACAAGGAGTTGAATGACGGTGGTGGCGCACCTCGACGCTGCCGAATCGGCCGGATCGAAGTCCCACGCCGCGGTGGAAGGCGGCGAGGTTGGAACTCCGGCCACGTGTGGTTGTTAAGGTCCGAGATCTTGTGGCTTTTGCTCCCCGGCTCGGCTTGAGTCTAACGAGCCCGGCGGTTCACCCCAGAACTCTGGCAACGACGACGAACGATGGCGAAATTGTGGCGATTTCCGGCGGTAACAGGCGGCACGATCTGGCGGATTTCGAGGAGAAGTGAAAGTAGATTTTGTTCTCCACGTCACTATGAAGCTTTAGGAACTTGAATCACCTCAATCGGAGATCGGACAGCGACGTAATTGCATTTTGAATATTTGGGTTTTCCGGTATCGTTTTTCGGCGATTACGTCGTTTTCCGGCAAAATTCGCGGCGACGGTGGGTACCGTTGGACTCAGCTCGTCGAGAGCTTTCAAATGACACTGGCTGCGTCAAAAATGGACGCCGTTCCCGTAGTAGGAGGTGAGGTGGGTGGGAATGACGGTGAAAGAGAGAGAGAAAGAGGGAAGGTTTCTGATTGGTCGGATGGTGAGCTAGGTTATTCTGATTGTGTGTGATGTGGAGGGTGGAGTGATGTGTCAATTTGTCAGTGGAGGATTTTATTGTATTTAAGTCCTTCAGAAATTTATACTTTAAACCAAAAAATTTATTGGTGCTACATTACTATTTCACTTTTGATTAATTCTATGATAATAAATAAACAAATTAATCATTATTTACTTTTTAAAAACTCAATAAATAAAGGGATGTATAAGTAAATTTATAATAATTCATTCCGCTTCTGAATTTAAATAAACACATAAATGAGATTTGTAGTGATTCCGATTTTCAATTTAGAACAAAGTAAACAACTTATTTATATTTCAAATTCTTACTCTGAATTCTACTTACTTCGATTCATGCTCATTCTAATTATACATTAGTAAACACACCAATAATATGTTCAGATAATAATCCTTCGTCTTCAAATTATCTCTTACAATTCAAATCAAGCACTTGTTCATGCCTAATTCATTCAAATAGGTAGACAAGATTATGGATTGAAACAAAAAAAATAGATATTATAAGCAACATTAACATTTAATGAGAACGTCTTTGCCACAAGTCTCATTAATTTCTTATCATAACTCATTGCTATTTACTCTTCACAGTGGTAGGTCCGAAGCTGAATTAGTTGAGGAAATTGTCAAAGTTGTTATGGGGAAGTTGAATTGCTTATCACCAAGCAATAATTTGAAGGAAAAGGGCTTGGTTGGAATGGACAAACGAATTGAGCAACTTGAATCATTGTTGAACAACGGCTCACAAGAAGTTCGCATTGTAGGCATTTGGGGCATTGGCGGTATTGGTAAGACAACCCTGGCTCATGCCTTTTTCGACCAATTTGCATCTCAATTTGAAGGTAGCTTCTTTCTTGAAAACGTTAAGGAAAAATCAAAAAGAAGTGGGCTCAATAATTTACAAAAAAAACTTTTTTCTAAATTATTGGGGGAAGGAAGTTCGATGGAAGTCAACAACTTGGCAAAGGATAGGCTTCAGCGTACAAAGGCTCTTGTTGTTCTTGACGACGTAGATAGTGCTAGACAACTAGAATATCTAGTTAAACAAGTTTCATTTGGTCCTGGCAGTAAAATCATTATAACAACCAGAGATTCTCAAGTGCTCAATGGTATTGCTGATCGTGAAATATACTCAGTTGATAGATTGAATTTCGAAGAAGCACTTCAACTCTTTTGCTCAAAAGCTTTTCAACAAAACTCTCCTCCAAAGGATTATGAATCGCTGTCATGTAGGGTGGTCAAGTATACACAAGGCCTTCCATTGGCTCTTGAAGTTTTGGGTTCTCACCTAAATTCCAAGAGGCCAGAATCATGGGAAAGTGCATTGAATAAATTGAAAAAATGTCCAATCAAGGAAATCCATGAAGTACTGAGAATCAGTTATGATGGTCTAGATCACAATGAGAAGGAGATGTTTCTTGATATAGCATGCTTCTTCAATGGCAAGGATAAAGAATTGGTAGAAAGAAAACTACATGCTCTTGATCTTGATGTGCCAATAGGAATTAAGATTCTCCAGGCCAAGTCTCTTATAACTCTCAAGGAAAACAGGTTATGTACGCATGATTTGCTACAAGAAATGGGGTGGAAGATTGTTCGTGAAGAATCTTATGATGAGCCTGGAGAGCGCAGTAGATTGTGGTTGGCTAAGGATATCTACCATGTCTTGAAATATAATACTGTAAGTAGCACCTGCAATAAAATTTCATTAAAATTTGAGTAAACTGTCTGCATGAAAAATAGAAAGCACAAATCCATTTCAATTAATTTGTCTATAACCGCACACACATATGTTATGTCAGCATTTAGCATGAATTTAGTATGTTTAAATTAAGATAATCAGATACCAAACACCTACATTTGAGCAGACAAAAAGGAAAAAGTACAATGTGTGCATATGTAGTGGTGTTTCTAGTTATTACAAGCTCGTCTCTGTACCTTATATGAAGTTTACACATTTTACAATTTTGTGTATGTCATATATGCTTATGACTCTGTTTCTTTTCAATTTTCAGGGGACAAAAAAGGTCCAAGTGATTTCTCTGAATACTCGTGAACTTGAAAGTGACATAAACTTGGATCCTCTAGTCTTCAAAGACATGATCAATTTAAAATATTTGTCAATCACTGAATATTTTGTTGGTCTTACCAAAAAGTTAAACCTTCCACAAGGTCTTCTGTCTCTTCCTGATAAGCTTGGATATCTTTGTTGGAACCATTACCCTTCAAGAACTTTGCCTTCAAATTTTAAGCCACAAAATCTTGTTGAGCTGAACTTGCGGGGGAGTAAGCTAGAGAAACTTTGGGATGGCGTTCAGGTAATATTTAGTTCCAATAGCTTTAAATATCTTGTGTAATGAATCTAATATAAGTTTCTTTATTCCATTTCTATTTGGTAACAGAATTTTGGGAGCTTAAAAGTTCTAGATCTTGGAAAATCTGAGAACCTGATTGAAATTCCAAACCTCTCTCAAGCACTAAATGTGGAGAAGATCTGTCTCACGGGTTGTACAAAGTTAGAGTACTTACCAGAAATTTCAGAGCCAATGCCAAAACTAAGGGTTCTTGATTTATCATATTCAGGGATTATAGATTTGCCGAAGTCAATTTGCAATCTGATTGAGATTGAATCTTTAGCCCTTCAAGGATGCCGAAATCTCAAGAGTCTTCCAACCCACATCTATAAGTTCAAATCTCTCAAAGAACTTCAACCCTATGGTTGCTCAAAACTAGAGTACTTGCCAGAAATTTTGGAGCCAATGCCAAATCTAAAGCTTCTTATTGTACCGAACCTAGGGTTTACAGATTTGCCAGAGTCAATTTACAATCTGATTGGACTTCAGTCTTTACTCCTTGATAATTGCCAAAATCTCAAGAGTCTTCCAACCACCTTCTGTAAGTTAAAATCTCTTATAAAAATTCAACTCTCTTCTTGCTCAAAACTAGAGTATTTGCCAGAGATTTTGGAGCCAATGCCAAATCTAAGGTTTCTTTTTTTAACGGGATCAGGGATTATAGATTTGCCAGAGTCAATTTACAATCTGATTGGGATTGAATTTTTAGACCTTCAAGGATGCAAAAATCTCAAGAGTCTTCCAACCACCATCTGTAAGTTAAAATCTCTCATATCATTTGAACTTTGTGATTGCCCAAAACTAGAGTACTTGCCAGAAATTTCAGAGCCAATGCCAAATCTAGGGTTTCTCCTATTTCGACGCTCGGGGATCAGAGAGTTACCAACGTCATTATTGGAAAATCTAATTAGGGTTAATAAATTATCTTTTATCGATTGCAAAAATCTCGAGCTTATCCCACCCAACATCTACAATAAGATTTGGCTAGAAATTTCTAATTGTCCAAAGCTTAAAAGCTTGCCTCGTCCCTTGTCAAGTGGCATGAACTTGGTGCGCCATTTAAGTCTTACAGGCAAAAGTGTGCCGCAGATCCCCAATAATTTGTTCTCATGTTTAACCTTCTTGTCGAATTTAGAGCTCTCTCAAACAAACATGAGGAGAATACCTGAAAACATCAAAATTTCTAAGCTGCGTAGATTGGACATAAGTGGTTGCAGGTTTCTCCAGTATCTACCAGAGCTTCCACTGACTATAGAGAATGTTGATGCAAGTCGATGCACGTCACTGAAAATGGTGTCAAATTTATTGACTGCACTCACACAACCACCTACAGATCGTGTTAATCTTGGGGTCGCTTTTTCATTTATGGATTGCTTAAAGTTGAAACACCAGAACTTAATGTCTGAATTTCAGATGAGAGCTTCGCTCATTGCAACAGAATTTGCATTGAGAAAAACTCTGGATAAGGTATGCCTATTCTTTCTTTTATTCAAGTCAAATGTTTAATTTTATTTTATCTATATTTGAAATAATTGTGATGTTTTCATGGCACAGCCAAGTTATAAGCTTTTTATCCCAAATTTGCTATTTCTTGTAACAAATAAATTGATGTTTTATTTTAAAATAACCATGATTTATTCATGCTTTGTTGCAGTCTTGTCCTCCAACTACTAAAATGTGTTTTCCAGGGGAGTCTTGTCCTCCAACTACTAAAATGTGTTATCCAGGGGATAACATTCCGGAGTGGTTCAGCTATCAAAAGAAGGGACGTTCAATTAATATTCGGCTTCCTTGTAATTCCAACTTCATGGGCTTTGCATTTTGCTTTATTCTTTCATGCAAGAACTACAACAGACATTACCCCGTAGAAATACATTTAGACGGTGAAATATATTTCAAAACAATCAAAGGCGATGAAAGGCACCTCCGATTACCCCTGAAGCTATTGCCTTCGAATGCCAAGAACCATGTGTCCATGACTACATTTATGTGTGATGTAGAAAACTTTTACTCTGCAGAAGAGATGTCATTTAACTTCGGAACTCGTGCATTTATGTGTAGAAGAGAAAACTTTTTCTCTGCAAAAAGGAGGGCAATTAACTTTGGACTTGATGAGAAAGCAGATGTAAAAATAGAAAGGTGTGGGGTCCGCTTGCTACATGTCCAAGACGCAATGGAATTTGATATCATCAGCAGTCAATATGTATGTAGGAAATCAAATGTTGTCAACGATGAGGGTGGACCGAGCTTATTTTGGGAGAGTATTTTAGAGCAGCTGCGTCAATTTCAGGTTTCCTCATCAAGAAAGAAACTTTGTGAGAAAATATGGAGCTCCAACTTAAACCACAGGTACAAGATACTATGGTGGCGGCTTCTTCGGGATGCTTTACCGGTCCGAGCAGCTCTGAATCATTCAACCTGCCCATTGTGTGGGTCGAGTGATACGAGTATGGAAAGTGCCATCCATTTGTTTCTGTTTTGCGAGAGAGTTAGACCTCTTTGGTTCATGTCTCGATGGCGCCTCCGCACAGATTCCCTCTGTGATTTCATGGCTTCTGTCCTTGAAATTGTATTGGATCGAAATTATGACCGGGATTTCTTAATCTATGCGTCTCTACTTGTGGAAACTATTTGGCGGGCTACGTATGATCTCGTTTATGATGGGAAGGAGTTTGACATTGTGGAAATCCATTCCTCTGTGCAAGATCAATTCAACCAAATATCTACTAGCAAGAGAAAGAGGAAGTGGAGGAGTTTGAAATTAAGGAAGAGCAGCATTTTGAAGCCCCAAAAAAGGTAATGGTTGCCTTTTTTTTTTTTTTTTCTTTCTTTTTTTTTTAATACAAATTCAATTCCAAATTATCAAATTGATTTTAACAAATTAATAGTTTAATTAGTATCGATCTAAGTTAGGATGTCCCAATTAGGTTAGCTCCCTGACAGAGCTACCCTCTACCAAAAAAATACGCCCAATTTTACTAAGTAAAAATAAAAATATACCTAAAATAAGTTTGGGTTGAAAAAGAAACACAATAAGATTATATTTTTATCCTATCATAATTCATACTATTGGGTCACACTATTGCAACCTCATATTGTGACATATTATTTAATTAAAATTTAATATATTTTTAATTGTCACATCATCAGATTTAGCATATCATAACTCTAGGTTAAATTTATAACAAAAGCTTTAATACTACACTGGAATTCTTGATGAATTTCCTTAAGTTTATTTCATGATATAGATTTCAAAATTTTTTAAATATTATTTTTATCTTATAAAAAAACCTGTATAATTAATATAAAATTTAAAATCTATATCAGGAAATAAACTGGAGGGAATCCAAAATGATCTTCCAACCAAAAATAACAATAAACCAAAGATCTTTGTGAGAGGAAGGAAGGGAAAGAGAGAGAGAGATGGCTCATAATGCATAGAAAAAATTTAAGAGGATTAATTTTGGGATTAACTGGAAATTAAATTTAGGAAATTGGCTCTTAATAGGTGGGGGATGGCTATTATTAGAGTGTGAAAACGTGTGAAAGAAAAAGAAAAAAATTTGGGTAATTTCTAGAATTTCCACACCTATTTTCACACACAGTAAACTATTTGGTGACTGGCAAGTATCCGGAGAGTATACTAGCCATAACTTCTTACTCTGATGTCAAATTTATGCTAATGAATAGGCGTTGGAACAACTATGAAGCGCTCTATAATTTTATATAAAATAGAGAAATAATTTCGGACATTGAGAGATACAAAATTAAGTGTGAAGTTAACGTAATAAAAAATGGGTTTTTTTTTGTAAAAGGAAAGATCAAGGAAAACTTTGAATTTTCCTGGGAATACTTAATTCCATGCTTTATAACATAAAACACATCACGTCATGATTATATCATAATTCATCAAATCAAAACATGAACTTACAGAAAATTTTCATTAAATAGCATGAACTTGTTCTTGTACATTGTGCACTCGTTGCGTGTACCTGTGGAAAATAACTCAATGCAACATTGAAATTAATTAAATATAATACCATTACATTACCCATGTTAATTTCTAACATCTAATTTGTAACAATATTGTTAATTAAAATTTGGGCCATTACAATTCTCTACTGTTCTTTTAGTTCTCTTCATTTAGTCTCTTTTAGTTCTCTTCATTTAGTCCCGTTGTGTCTAATAGAAAAGGGGAAAGCACCTAAATGTCACAAATTTAAAGGCAATTACACCAACATGACACAAAAACTTAACACTAGACCAATATAACACAAAATTAAACTAAAGTTAGCAAAAATTTGTATCATGTTGGTTAAGAGTGGAGATTTTGTGTCATGTTAATCAATAAATTAAAAAAAAAATGGTTATTTGGGTAATTTTCTCAATAGGGGGAAAATGAGTTGCTTCTTTCCTTTTTGCTAGATTTTGTTCTCTTGATTTTCATTTTGGCATTGGGGAAATAATTTAAGTTAATTTATGCGTAAGTTTCTTCATCCGATATTTAGAGTAGAATACACAAATTTGAATGTTTTGCCATTTAGAAATGGACTACTTTGTTAGTATGGCTGTAGTTCTTAGTTATAATTCACCGAAAAAAAAAAAAAAGTGTAAATATGTGCAAGACATTTTGACCTTTAATTGGAAGAATGATCTGGTTGGACATGATCATCCTATAGTTGTTGATTCGGAGTACGTGTTCTTATTTAATTACCGCAACAATAGTTTCATTGGTACATACGCAACAATATTTCATGACAGTACTCAAGCAGTTGCTGAATCATCAAAAATAGAAATAGAAGAAGAAGAAGAAGAATCAAGTGGGAGTCTTGATGTTCATGAAGCTGATACCAAAAAGGAAGAAGATGGCGATTTAAATCCAAACGAGAACTACCGCAAAACAGAGGCAACCTATTCCTGCAGTTGCTTAATGTTTCTCTCTCCTCTTGTGGGTACGTATAAAAAGTTTGTCTTCTGATATTTTATAAGTGTTATTCTCTTGAAAATACATTATTATAATTTTCTTTGCAGAATTTTTCTTTTTTAAATAAAGATGGTGATATAAAATACGAGGAAATTTGACATATATTATGTTTGCAGAATAAGATTTTTTCTAATAACAAAATATTGAAACAAATGATTTAAAACATCCCATAACAAAGAAACAAAGGAGAACAATGAAATGACAAAATTCTTTTTTTAATTATAAAATAGCATGACTTCAAGGGTTAAAAAAAAGTTAAATAACATAAAAAATGACATTATATACCAATTTAAAACAGAAAACTATGTTTGTGTATATATGTATGACTCGATTAATTACCAGAAAAAAATAGAATAAATCTAATGACGTGGGAAAACAATAAAATTGGGAAAAAAAAAACTTTTGCTTAAAAAAAAAAAAAAAGAAGGGAAGGTTATTTGTTGATTGGTGGATGAAAAAAGATTAAAAATACAAATTAGTTGTAAATATTTTTTTGGAAAAATAGAAGGGTGTAGAAAGCAATAATTTAAATTTAAATTGTAATTGATGGTGACTTAAAAAATAGGTTGGGAAAGTAAAATAAGAAGTACTGTCAATAGACCTCCCCAAAGCTTAATTCCTCTTGTGCACTGTTGAAAAATTTTGTCAACTTATTGTCCTTTTCTGGCGTTTTATATATATATATATATATATATGTATGTATGTATGTATATATCTTTTGGTTGTTTTACCGTTTGTGCTTTTATGTTTTACTTCTATAATTATTTCCCCAAAAAATCTTATATTCTTAATTACACATCATTAAAATAATTTTTATTCTAATTTGTTCCTGCTAAAATAAACTTTTCACATATATGTTCCCATTTAAATATTTTTCTTACTATCCTTTAAAATAATTTTTTAATCAAGAAATATTATTTGTAAATACTTTTTTTACTGATAGCTCTAATAACTTTTTTTTCAAAAATACTCCCAAATATTTTTTCTCCTCTGATTTACACTTGATTAATTTTCTATTTTAATTTACTTGATTGGCGAAATTCTTTTTTATTAAATAAGCTACGTATTCTTTTTTTTTTTTTTAATAGTTTTTCTTCTTTATCCCCTAAATTCTTATATATTTAAAAGTTTCATAAATATAACCTACTTAAAAATATTTTTCCTTTTCATAAAGGATCCCTAATAAATTTTCTACAATTAATTTGAGAAATACAAACTTTATTGAATAAAATAGTTCCTTAAAAAATTTCAGTCATAGTTTTCTTATTATAAAAAAAAAAAAAAAATTTTGACATCCACATATATAAAGAAAAGGTTAACAAATTAAATCTGCATGTGCGAAGCACTGGCTACAACTAGTAAATAAAACAAAGAGACTTAGAAAATATGCCCCCTTCAATTAATAAAAGGATACAATAGAGAACAAATCTAAGAGTTTTTAAGGAAGGGCATAAGTCTTATCCCTGTGGAACATTTGTCTAATTCTCCAGAGGCATAAATATCTAAAATGCCGCACATGTTCCTGAGTTAAAAACTTGTCACGTACTAATATTGGCTCATTAGAAGATAAAAACTATAAAGAGAATTGCTAAACTAACCTCAACCCCCTATAAAACTCGCCGAATGTTGTCTTTGTTGTAAAGTATAACTGGTTTTGTACTAAGATACTCTTATAATTAATTGTTAATTAACTACACTTTAAACATATAATTTGAGAAATACAAACTCTATCGTATAAAATGCATCCAAAGAATATACTAAATATATATATATATATATAATACTTGTTTCGTCCGCATCAATGCTACAAATGCTTGTATGATTTACTTATGAAGGGCTATATATACTTTATCGAAATACATTTGTCACTTTTACTAAGCTAATACATTAGTGATAACTTTCAGCATGTACGTATAATATGTGTTTGGATGTATGTTCGGACACGCTAGTAATTATCATTACCGGATGCAGACATTTTTAGGCATGTTCTTGGGAGACAATCTGGGTCTGACAGGGAATCACATTGTGAAGAGCCGCTACAGGCACATTGCATAGCATAATGACGGAGTTAGGAGAACACAACCAGCGGATTTCACACCATTTGCAGACTGTAATGCCAAAAACATCACATGAATCTTTTGATTCTCTAGAGACATCGCCTACCTCTAGAGTCGCTCCGTCTCATTCTACAGCCACTGAAAATGAGCTTCCTGAGTCACCAGAGGAAATTGTGGACAGCTTGTGTTTGCAAATCATCGAGGTGCGAGGTCAGAACAACGAGATCCTGCAAAGATTGCGGGCTCTTGTTCCGACAGCACCAGATGTTCAGTTTGGTGAATTATTCCCAGAGTTGACATCGTCGCCATCTGCTTCCAGAATCAATGATCTGTTTGAGGATGTGATTGCGGCCGATCAACATGTTCAGGTTTCAGAAGAAGTAATACACTCTCTCAGGTCACATTTGACAGAGTTGCGAGATCACAACCAACAAATATTGCAGTTCTTGCGTACTGCATAATTGTCAAATTCACCTACCCCTACAAACAGGTAATGGAATTGCAAAACAAGGACTAATTTATTCAAGTATTTACAGATTTTCATAATTTTCTTGATTTTCAACTCGCCTACAATAAAACCCTTATGACATAATATTGTTGGGACTAAAAAAAATTATTTTATTTATGTATGATAAACGAATAATTAATTAAGTTATCCGTACATAAACATTTATTAGTTTAAGAAGAGATTAATATTTGAATTACTTGTGTCACCTTGGTACATGTACTATTCATTTGACCAAGATTCATGTATGAGTTAAAAAAAAATAGTGGATATAGTCAAAATCAATATGTTTTACTTGTGTAATTTCAAAAGTTATCATGTATACAATAAATGATATGTACATGTATATATAAACCCAAAAATTACTGTTCGTATATTGTATATCAAATGTTAATAAGTACGTGCATAGACAAATAATTGACGTACGTACTTTTCAAAATTAATACCTAAAAGATTAAGTGTTATAAACTCTATAAATAAATTAGTCATTAGTGTTATTCTTATTCTCAAATCATTAGAACTTTCATCTCTTTCTCTTTCATGACTTCTCATTCGAAATGAGTAAAAATTCTATATTGAATGTTGAGATGAGGAGAGCATTGTGCAAGTATAAAAATGAGTGTTACCACCCTTCAAGTCAAAGATTTGCAGCAATGGGTTCAACAAAAGTTTCACCTCTCAGTTCAGCCAGTCAACAATGCCAAATACACTCTTAAAACAGACAAGTCCTTAATGTTTTGGAAAAGAAAAAACAAATAACTTTGTATGCATGTTTCGGAAAAGAGTTAATTGAGAAAATTGAAGTTGTCAAAAAAAAAAAAAAAAATCCTTAACATGTTGAATTTTATTTGTTACTAATTAGTTTTTTTTTTTTTTTTTGTGTATTTGATTAATTGTTAAATTATGGTTTGATTGAGCCCTAATGTATTCAAAAAATATTACATATATATATATATACACATTTTCATCATTGAGCCCTAAAGTATTCAAAATATATATACGTTTTTACTATTTAATCAAGATTATTAATTAATCAAACTTTCATATATGGAGGTTTTACTGTACCTCAACGTCTTTTCTCTTTAGTTGTATGGTGTTTTGCAATTGACGTTTATGTAAAATGTCGGTAAACTGTTTATAAACATTATCAGCACTGAGTATGCTTGTGGAAGACAGCACACTTTACTTGCACATTGAGAATAAACACTTTTCAGCATTCCAAATTCCCAAGCATTCAGGTATATTAGATATAACCCCAGTAAAGTGCTCTAAGTTGCACTTTTTTTTTTTGGGTTTATTCTGAAAGTTATTTCGTTTTAAGAAGCAATGCTACTCTGTCATGTTGGCAGAAGATGAGAGGAAAATCATTCAAACTATTTGTTGTCGTTGACTCCTAGACATTCATGTCGGTTGGGGTGTGTATGCGTGCGCATATGTATATATATAGAGACTACTAATTATTGTGCAGATACCTATTTTTTCTTTAATTATAGTACTCTGTCTTACTCTTCTCTAAGCACAGAGTTCAAAACGGCTCACCTTGGATTCAAACAAGTATTCTCTTATTCTTTGAGTTTCAAGTTTTCTGGCGAGTTGATCAAGGCTGCAGGTTCTCCCGCTTCTTCTAGTAAATCTCAAAAAACATGACGTCTTTATCAGTTTTCGTGGTGACGATACTCGCGATAGCTTCGCTATTCATCTCTACGTGGCTTTAAGTAAGAAGAATATCAAAACGTATATTGTCGATCATAGCCTTGAGAGAGGGGATGAAGTTTCACCAGCTCTTTGGAAAGCAATTCAGGAATCAAAGATTTCTATAATCATTTTCTCCCGAAGTTATGCTTCTTCCACAAGGTGCTTGGACGAACTCAATCACATTCTCCAATGTAAGGACCAACTTGGATAGCTTGTTGTACCTGTTTTTCATCACATAAATCCATCTCATGTCAGAAAACAACAAGGAAGTTATGCATGCGCATTTGCTGTACTTGAAGAACGTTTTATTGACAACGAGAATAAGGTGAAACAGTGGAAGGGTGCTTTGGAGAGAGCAGCCTCTCTACCCGGGTGGGATTCATCTGTGACTAGGTACTAATCCCTAATCAACTTATAAATTGCATTTTAACTGTTTGTTCTTTTTTTTCCTAGGCTATAGTTTTAACTACTTTAGATTCAACATTTTTTTTGGTTACTCTTTGTTGTTGAAAAGGTATACTTATATCAGTTCTTTGCGTGGTTATGCATGATTTCTATGTGTAATCTTGATTTAGTAGCTAACCATTTTTTGTTATTAATCTATGTTAGGCCTGGGTCTAAATTGGTTGAAGCTATTGTCAGTGATGTTCTGGAAAAGTTGTCTGTTATAGCAGCAAGTGGTTACGAAGACCAGGGCTTCGTCGGAACTGAAAGACGCGTCAAACGAATTGAATCGTTGTTACGAATGGGATGGGTATTTGTGGTGTTGCTGGTATTGGAAAGACAACTCTAGCCCGTATCATATTCAACCGATTTGCTTCTCAATTTGAAAGTTGTTGTTTCCTGGAAAATGTTAACGTGCAAACAAAGCAGCACGGGTATTCTCATGTGCGAAAGAAACTTTTTTCCGAGTTGTTGAAGGAAAAAGATCCAAATTTTATCAGCATGTTTCTAAAGGATATGGTCCGTCGCTCAAAGGCACTAATTGTTCTTGATCATGTGGATGCATCAGACCAATTTGAGTACTTAGCTGGGGATCGTAATTGGCTTGGTCCTGGTAGTAGAATCTTGATAACAACTCGTAATGTTCAAGTTCTTTCCCATATGGAAGTTGATAGAGTGTACAAGGTTGAGGAGTTAAATGTCAAATGAAGCTTTTCAGCTATTTTGTTCAAAAGCTTTTGGAGGTTTTTCTGTCCCATCAGATTACATGAAGCTGTTGATAAGGATGATCAATCATGCAAAAGGGATCCCATTGGTACTTGAAGATTTGGGTCACCGCCTTCATTCCAAGAGCAAAGAAGAATGGGAAAGTGAATTGAATAGACTGGAAAAAGGTTTCTTCCCAATTTGACAAAGTTCAAAAGGAAACCGGTCTTTGTTGCTCCTACACGATTATTCAAAGGTACGTTTAAAGTTTTGTAGAAAGAATGCTAAACGATTTACGATGTAGGACTTAGAGTTCTCATTAATAAACTTCTCCAGCAATCTTTTTTCATTATGAGTATGCTCATTGCACTGCTTTGTAATGCAGGTAAAGGATCTTAGTTTGAGTTTCTCTAAAGGAGAGGAGAACAATCAATTGAGAAGCTCCTAAGCCCGGTTCTTGTTTGTTTTAATTTATAGTTTCAATGTGGCAAAAGAGTTTTCTTAAATCTTCTAGTTCTTTAGTTTGTTCCACCTTGATTATTGTGTTTTCTCTTATAACCTCTGGAAAAGGTAATACTGAGTATTTTATCCTACGTTGTTTGGCTGGATTAAAGTCGATACTGATGATGCGGCGAAAATACTTGCCCGGCCGGCTCGACTGCTTTTGGAGGTATTTTTCGAACTTGCCGGCTATAAGGGTGTTTGCATCATTGATGTTGCTTAATATGTTTTTGAGGCAGGGCTGCTTGGTGTTATTCATGCATTTTGTTTGCTCATAGTCATGGAATATTGATCCAACAGAAGCATAATGAAAGCAGAAAATATGATAAATCTTCCTAAAATTAATCTGTTGATTCACCCAAAAAAAAAAAGATTAACCACATAAATTCCAATCAAACTACAATCCTGTCTTTTTTTTTTTTCGCAAAAATGACACATGTCATATATGAAGCATGCATGGAGGTATTTAGGATCAAGTACAGACACATGCCTATACTGAGAGAAAAAAAAAAAAAAAAACTAAATAAGTAAATTACATAGGTAACTTCTTACTTATGAAACTACAACTTTTTGAAAACCATATTTGTGTCTCCCAGTAATTGTTCTCTCTAGCCAATAAAATATTTGACTTTCCACTTTTTGTGGGCTTAATGGACTGAAATAATAAGAAAGATTCCCTCTGTGTTGGTTTATTATTTGAAAAAAAAAATTCTGCTTATTACATTTTGATATTCACTTTTTTTTTTTTAATAGGATATTCACACTTTTAAATAAGTGATTATGTTGGTACCCACTCCTAACTCTTGACACAGTAAAGGGAGTTCGAATAGAAATGGGTTGTGTTTGAAAGGTTATGAATCGATTGACAAGTCCAATACCAATATCTTGATTTCGAACGGCAATGCATCG
>JAFMPE010169374.1:1995-20882 GCA_024759925.1 Ficus religiosa
TCTAGAGTTGATTACTCCTAGTCATTGATTACTTTTTTAGTCATTCTTTTTCACTTTTTCTTTGAATCAGTTTTTAATTAAAATATGAACCTTGAATTGCACGACAGGTTGAGCTTGCAATTTGGTGATAGTCAAGTTTTTGCAGCGACTCCCAAAGGCTGATCAAGTGTAAGTCCTAGTGGAAAGTAAAAGGCATTTAGCAAAACTTATATTAAAAACTATACTTTTATCTTTATTGATAGGAACACAAAGTCTTAGAACGTGATAAACGATTTCTTTCAATTTTTAAAACCTGTAATTTCAGTTATTGGAGCATTAAATTAATGTTTTACCATTTGTTTTTATTGAGCTTCTTTAGTTTCTCATTTATCAAAGTGGATGCTTATCCAAAACAACCAAGTTTATACTCAATCTCAAATAAATAAACCCAAATAAATCACAAACAAAATTCAAGCATAAACAAAAAATAAAAAATTCAAAGTTAGAAATATTTAAAGAAAAAAAACAATAAATTAATAAAAAAGATTAATACATAAGATACATACACTAAAAGATAGGAAGAGATCCAACCCATACCTACATATTTAATACCTTCTCCTATGAAAAAACTTGAAATACCAACCCCATTCGTAATTCCATCAATTACTTGTCTATCAAAAAATAGAATTAGTAAAAATTATTTTAAATACAAAAAATGCCCATTTAAAATAGAATTAAAAATCTTTTTTTTTCCCTGAATTCCCGTCATTAACTCCTACCCCAAAAAAGACTTGGTAGCTTGACTACGCTGTTGTTATATTATTAATTTGTATCGTTATGATTACTTTAGCCTCAAACAACTTTTATTTGCCTCCGAACATTCTTGCTTGACTATGTTGTTTATATTATGATTAATTATTGTTAATTATGCATTATTCTTGGTTGTTATTACTTTGATATAATTTTTTTTATTTTAAAGAAACTTTGGATTTAAATAAGGATGAGTGTGTTCACCTTCCTTTACTTATTCTATTGTATACGTTTTAGCAATAAACTAAACAAGTCTTGCAGAAATTCATAAATAATTACAATAAACAGAATTTATATAAAAGTCTCCAAAGCGTGTTAGAGGATTTCTCTTTTGGGATGTTTTAGTCTAAATTAGCTTTTTGCCCGTTCCTTTTGAAGTGAAAAGTCTGCATTTCAAAAGAAAAAATGTTACATATCAAGTCAATGATGAGTACATATCATTCTTCCATTCAATGGACCAACGCCTTAGTGAATAATAGATAAGTCATCATATGTGATCCATTTTTGTCCAATGAAAAGGAAGTAATGTTTTTCTTTTGCACGTCATATAAATGCATACATACATACATACAAATATATATATATTTGGAACAAACAAATAGAGGGAACATGATAAGAGAAATATTATAGCATTGTCCAACCCTACAAAACAATTTGATAATACTCATGTCAATAAGACTATGTATAGATAAATAACATATGAGTCATCAATCATATACGCTTTTATATTTTTATCAGTTTCGCTTCTAGCTATGGCACAAAGCCGGACCTCATCGGCATACTCTCCTCGTCCTATCCAATGGCCTCGATATTTAGAACCACCGGAGATGGCAACACGTCACCCCAACCAATGGACTCAGAAAATGACGCTGAAGGAGTAAGTAGGACCACACCCCAACCAGATGGCAACATGTCACCTCAATCACCACCAGCCACAATACCAAAGGTAAGTTATCAATTATATTTATGCATTCTAAAATTTGACATCAATTAAACTATTCTAGGAGATACCTCTTGTAGTAGTAATGTGATCAATATATTTTTTAAACTATAATTTACAAGTTTTGAATTTGGATGTCAATGAAAGTAAGTTGTTATGCTATTAAATTTTTGGAGAAGTATTAAATTATTTAGAATATTTAATTGTATACTTTGTTTATGTTATTAGGTTTTATTATAAAATATATTTTATTAATATGTGATTTTATGTAAATGTAAGTTTTGGACCTCCCATCAGCCATTTTGAAATTGAATATGGATCAAATCAATTTTAAATGCAAAATTTCAATCAAGCACTTATTAAAGTATATTGTCGATACTGTGACCCATCCCTTACAGGACCACCCTAATGGCATAGAGTAGTTTAAGAAGTCCCAATTTAACCACCTATTTAATATTACAGACCACATCAAAATAATTTTAACCTCATTATGGATGTTACTATCCCGAGCAGTAGTTATAAAAAAGAACTATGAAATGTGGTTCATTTTTAATGACATCTCCACTAGGTACTCACTCATGGAGCATGCACTTATAAGTGGACTTAATTGTTCTACTTATCCTGAGGATCCTTGTCATACAGGAAATGAATTTAGAGAAATAGTATTTCACGGAATGAAAAAGATCTCATAAAATGATGTTAAAAAAATACTTGGAAGGTATGGCAATCTCTACCAAGGAGAATTAGAGCAATAAAAGGAGCAGTAATGAAATCAAAGAAAGAGGAAAAGAGTGATTGACCCTTCTAAATGATAAGTTGAAGTTAGACGTCCTGTACTTTCTGTGTGCGGTCCTCCGTGGTCCAGAAAAACCTAACCAAAGAATTGATTACAACCTCTTTAAAATGACTAAAGACCTACATTGGCGTGCCAATTACCCATGGGGAAGAAAGACATACCCATATTTGATGACTCAAGTCCAGAAGTTAGACATAGTTGCAAAATGGAAAAATGCTTTTGAGAAGTTGACAAGATGGAATTGTCATGTGTTCATGCTACTGTTGATGGTATGTAAATTGTGTTTCAATTATAAGATTCTCACATTTAATTTGTTCTAAAATGTCTGCAATCTAATATATTTTATTGCTCATTAGTATAACTTCTACCATTTGAGTGTATTTCTACCTTGATCCTAACGTATACTGAGATTAGAAAAGATGTTAAAGGACCGGTGCCAAAAAATTGTCGATGGAAAACAAATTTTTATTGACAACAAACTCCACGTTGGAGCAAATTCTTCACTTGGGGATAGCACGATTGATCTTTTGTTTTGTTTTATATTACGTAGACAGTTGTAGGTTACTAATTTGAAGTGCCTAAATTTTAGAACATAAAGAGGATCATTGTCCCAACTTTGGAGGAGCAGAAAGCCAAACACATGAAGGGGTTTGTTCCTTATCATAATGATCCCGACGCCATTGTGGACAATTAGGCAACCATCCTAGAGTCTGGAACAAGCATCTTTGGGAGGACTTATTACATGCTGATCTAGAAGACCGACGTAACTTCTTTCATGGTTATGGTGAGAGAGTTCAAGGAAGAGATGAGAAAAGCCTGAAGATATTATACATAAGCAGTCTACACCTCAAAAGGGTACCACTGCAACCGAGCAAACCAGGTATCCACCGTTTAACCCTACTGTCAATGAGTCTATACCTCCACAAGCTAGCTCTCATGTGACAATTCAATGGTGCTATGTGAGATTCAAGCTCTAAAACAAATAATAGAAAAGATGTGCACCGAATATGAATATCAGTTTCCACAATTAGAGAAATTGATAACTAAGAATAGTAACCGCGTTGATATATTGACAAACATTGTGTCAAGATTTGTTCAGCAACAATCAGAGACCTGGAAAGGTGGAAATCGATATGAGAACAGTGGAGGTGGAGGTGAGCATAGTAAAGGTGTTGATGTTAGAATTATTGCCGGTGGTGATATTGAGGCTTAGAATGATATATATGCACCGACAGTTGCTGTGAATACAATAGGTGGAGTTGTTGAGGTTTGACTCTAGTAGAGGTGGAGGTGAAGATGAGAAAAGTGAAGGTGGAGATAAGAATAATAAAGGTATTGGTGATATAATAAATAGAGGTGGTGACTTTGAGATTAAGGATGTTACAAATGCACCTACAGATGTTTGTTTTGAAACTGAAATCAGTGTAGAAAGAGACATAGAAGATTCTCACCTCAATGAAATCTTTTATCATACTCCGACTTGTTCCAGTGACGAGAATTGTGAAGAAGATGTTTTGGATGTTGAGCAACCCAAGAGACGACCTCAAAAACAACTAAAGAAGTCAAAATATAAGAGAACTTCATTCACCGATCCCAGTCCAAAGAAGATGATATTTCGTAAAGGGTCGATCAAAGAATTCGATCCATTACGCCTACCGGATAGTATGCGAAAATCATTTGAAGACTACAAAATTTAGATCCGAAGCCCCCATTTACTTTTGGTATTAGGTTAACACGAGGGTGAGATTTCTTTAATAAGAAAATAACTGAGCAGTTTTGGGTTTTAAGTGATGAAAGTGATTCTCTACTAAATAATGCTATATCTAAGCTTTTTTTTTTGTATGGAATTTTTTTTTCTAGCAAAAGATTTTTGACTCATATTACAATTTTTTTTTTTTTAGTATATAGAAGAAGCCATGTATGGAATACGAAAAATACAGTCCAAGTATAGAGATGTCATCAATCAAGACATCGTCATTTTGGATGAGATCTTTAGCTAATTATTGATGATGAATGTCAATGAAGATGGAATCATAGATGACTATTTTATGACATACATGAGAGGCGACATCCCCAAGATGGGAAAATGTTGGAAGCACTTTACTTCATACTTAATTTATATGACACATTGGACACCAACGTCACCGAAAAAGAAAGAGAAAAGCATTGGGTTTCGGTGAATGTTGATTTAATAACTGCAGAGCCCGTGCAAAAGATTATTCTATTAATACTTCAAAAATATGGACATGTTGGCCACCTTGATCTTTCTCTATGGCCCTATAGGCGCCCACTCAACCATTCGCAGAACGAGAAATCATAAGTGTACTTCAAATGTTTTAATTTTTTATTTGTCATTTATAATTACAAACACTAACAAACATATTATTTAACATAGGGGAGATTGTGCCATATATGTCATCAAATATACCGAGTTCGATATGCAATGGCACAATTTTGAGTTAATAAATGATGAGATAGTCAAATTTTTATGGAGAGAAGATGACAATCAATATTTACCATAATGATGGAGTTCCTTAAACACTTTATATATGTATTTGGTTTTACTTTTGAATCAATTCTATTAGACATGTCTTGCATTTATGGCATCTAAATTTTTTTCTATATTGTTTTTTCTAGGGCCTAAGTTATGGTGTTTGATTAAAATAAGTTATTATGGTGACCAAATAAGCAGTCAGGCCAGTCCAGGAAAAAAAAATAACGGACCAACATATGCGGTTAGGCCAGTCAGGCTGGTTCGGAAAAACAAATAAAAAACATCATATTACTTCGGTGGTAAGACCAACAAGATTGCTAGTTGGTTCGGATAAAAAAATATCTGACCGGCATATGCGGTCAGGCCAGTCATGCTAGTCCGGAAAAATAGATTAAAAAAATCATATTACTTTGGTGGTAAGACCAACAAAGTCGTTAGTTGGTTCGAGTAAAAAAAAAAACCTTACTGGCATATGCGGTTAGGCCAGCCATGCTGGTTCGGACAAACAGATTAAAAGCATAATATTGCTTCAGTGTCATGACTAGTAAAATTAATAAGATCATCCTGGTTCAGGTAAAAATATTCATGACCGACGTATGTGGTCAGGCCAATCCTGTAGGTCAAGAAAACCAAATAAAAAGTATCATACTACTTCGGTGTGATAACAGGAAAAACCGACAAGATCGCCCAGGTTTGGGTAAAAATATTCATAATCAACATGGTAGTCATACTATGTCGATGTCATGACTGGCAAGACCAGCAAGACCGCCAGCCATTACATTATATTAATTAGTGATTGATAGTAAGTCAATTTTACTTATTAACCATTTAAGATAATTGATTAACCATTTTAGAAAAAATAAAATGATATTTTAACTAATTTTTTAAAACTTCGGCCATTTATTAAAAAACTTTTTAAATGGTGTTTTATTTTTAAAGGAAAATGGTTATATGTTTTGTTTTATTGTTGATTGACTAATGATCAATCAGTGATGCCAAATTTAGTGATTTACATTATGGGTAATCAGTAATTGATCGTAAGTCAATAATGATTGACTATTACGTAACTATTCAAGAATATTAATTAACCATTTGAGAAACACACTGGTCAATTAAGAAAAAATTTGACCTAGAAAAATGACTCAATCATTTATTAAACGGAGTATATGGATCACGAATAATTCAATTAGACTGAGATAACCATCTTTAGTAGACCATACAACCGAACGGATTAGTCTATAATATTGAGTGGACCAAGAAGATCGACATGATTGTCATCATTTTGTCCTAATATTCTTTTTTTAAGAGGGTTTTCAATATTTATTTTAATATTATTCTAATTTTATTAGTATGATCAAAAAGTCTGAAGTCATGAGTAATATTATCAATTTATACTACGTCATATAAAGTAAGCGAGAAGATTGGTCTGTTCTTTTACTAATTAGAATACACGAGTTACAAACATATAATCGATAGTTTAATCGAAATAACTGTCATTAGATTACCATACAACCGAGTGTTTGGCTCCATAATATTGAGTGGACCGAAAAGAATAATTACACCAGCCAAGTTTTTTTTTTTTTTTTACGCTAATTGGCTATCAGTCTTACCAGTCTTTGCGGTCATGACAATAAAGTGGTATGAAAAAACTTAACGATTATTCAAACTAGTTATACCGGCCTGAGCAGTCAGGTAGGTCCGTTATTTATTTATATGGAAGTTTTGTCGGTCTTGCCGGTCATGACACCGAGTGAAATGATGCTTTCGTAACTTGTTTTCCAAATCGGCCTGAGCGGTCAGGTTGGTCCGACATTTATTTATATAGAAGGGTTGTCGACCTTTCAGGTCATGACACGAAAGTGTTTTTGCATTCTTTATTAGTTTTCACAGTCTCTCAAATCAGGTAATTTTTTTATCCGGACCAGTTGTCGGTTTTTGCGGTCATGACACCCAAGTAATATCATGCTTTCCAAATAGGCCATACCGGCCTGAGAGGTCAGGTGGGTCTGATATTTATTTATATGGAAGGGTTGTCAGTCTTTCAGATCATGACACCAAAGTGTTTTTACATTTTTTATTAGTTTTTCTCGTCACATAGATCAGGTAATTTTTTTTATCCGGACCAGTTGTCAGTTTTGCCGGTCATGACACCCAAGTGATATTATGCTTCCAAACAGGCCATACCGGCCTGATTGGTTAAGTGGGTTTGGTATTTATTTATATAGAAGGGTTGTCAGTTTTTCAGGTCATGTCACTAAAGTGTTTTTGTATTCTTTATTAGTTTTCCCAATCATCTAGAGTAAGTAATTTTTTTTTCTCCAGACCAGTTGTCGGTTTTGTCGGTCATGACACCCAAGTGATATCATGCTTTCCAAACAGGCCATACTGGCTTAAGCGGTCAGGTGGATCCGGTATTTATTTATATGGAAGGGCTGTCGGTCTTTCAGATCATGTCACCAAAGTATTTTTGCATTCTTTATTAGTTTTCCCAATCCTCAAGATCAGGTAATTTTTTTTTATCTGGACCAGTTGTCAGTTTTGCCGGTCATGACATCCAAGTGATATCATGCTTTCCACACAGGCCATACTGGCCTGAGCGGTCAGGTGGATCTGGTATTTTTTTTATATGGAAGGGTTGTCGGTCTTTCAGGTTATAACACCAAAATGTTTTTGCATTCTTTACTAGTTTTCCCAATCTTCTAGACCAGGTAATTTTTTTTTACCGGGATCGGTTGTCGGTTTTGTCGGTCATGACACTAAAGTGATATGATGCTTTCTTAATTGATTTTTTGAACCTGTTAGACCGGCCTGAGTGATCATGTGAGTCCGGTATTTATTTACATTGATGTCAATCTTTTCGGTCATGACACCAAAGTATTTTTGCAATCTTTAAATATAAATATAATAAAGTAAAATTTATTCAAATAAAAAATCAATGACATGTTGACTTATTTTAATCATCTACCAACACTAAGGACCCTGCAAAAAAGAATTAAAATGATTTCAGCCACTATAATATCAAAAACATAGTTCATCACTACAAACATAATTCAACTAGTAATATAAGCGATATAGTCCAAAATCTTTAGTAAAAGTTAAAATAAAAACATGATCATATTTTATGAAAATCTACTTCGATCAAATATATTCAATGGGGGGATGTCAATTCTGAAATCTTATGAAAAGTTGCATGACTTGATCGCTTGTTTTTGCCTTTCCGATGTTCTCCAATAGAAGGAAATTTGGTTTGTTGAAACCTTTCATGTTTTTTTATGAAATCATGAGGCAATACCTTTGCAGTCCTTATCTCATCTAGGATAACCCACTCTGATAGCTTGAGATGGGATAAATGATTTGCACATAAGCCAATGTCCATACCTCATTTAGATAGTATTTTGAGTATAAATCATACATTTTATCCTTATCTCCTGGGAATGCTACAAGGGCATGGACACAAGGAATTTTGTCGATATCAAATACTTTACATGTGCAGGTTCCCCTTCCTAGATCAACCAAGAAACTGACATTCAATCATGTGACATAATACTCAAGTGTAGTACTGTTTAGTTCTTTCGCAGTTAAGATTGTGGACTCTTTGTATCTTGTATGCAATGTTTTCTCCACCACTGGAGTTAAGCATTGTGAGGAAGATCCAAGACTCGACTTCTTATGGTGATTGTTGAACTATTTAGAGATTTTCTCTACAATTGAATCAATCAAGGGCAACAAAGAATATGTTCTTGCCTTCTTTAACATACTGTTAATACTCTCAGCACCATTGGTAGTCAAAATGTTGTAACGTGATCATGTGAAGTGGCACCTAGCTCATTTTCTGACATCTACATTATCATCAAGATATTTTGTGGCGGCAAGATATCTATTCTTTAGGTCATCATATAGTCGGTTGAACTCGAGCTCAGAATATGCCACAGCGACTTTCATGAACTTACTTGCGATAGTACCTTTAACCTTGACCTTGCTTGTACCCTTTCCGGCACTAACACAAGATCCTCAGTAAACACATGATTTGATATTTTGAGAGAGATGACATGCACAAAATCCATATTGGGACCTTGTATATACTTTTTCAACTGCATTGCGGATGTTTTGGTGCCTATCAGAAATTATGACTAGCTCTTCGTCATCTGGTATGAGCTCCTTAAGTTTCGTCATAAACCATTTTCATGAGTTGTCATTCTCTGAGTCAACCACTCCCCAAGCAAGAGGATATTGATGGTAGTTGCTATCTTGGGTGGTGGCGATGATCATTGTTCCCTTGTATTTGGTCTTCAAAAAGGTTCATCAACCTCAATTACCTTTCTTATTGCTTTAAATCCCTCGATGGATGCGCCCAATGCAATGAAAAGGTACTTGAACCTTTGATCTTTATCTACTACTAAGCATGTGACTGTGTCGGAGTTCATTAACTTTATCATGTGCAAATAGCTAGGACGAATCTTGAAACTGACCTCTGGTGCACCCCTAACATCACTTGCTACTTTTCGTTTGCCCCTCCAAGCTTTGAAGTAGGATATGACACGCCATGATTTTTCATCATGTTTATCACTCTCTTCGGGGTAGGTGTCTCAAGCTGGCCTGGAAACTCATTTTTTAATATATCTGAAACTAAATCTACAGTTGCTTGTCTGTTTCTTTTATCCACCGAACTAGCAAAGCAAGTATAAGTGTTGTAATATGTTCGAAGAGAAAAACGATCTTAGTTCGTGATCCTCACAGCTCGTAGTGCGCACTTGCAATCTAGGACTGTACATTTCACCACAAACAACTTTGTGGTTGGCTTGACTATTTTATAATCAAAACAAGCTTTCAATGAAGTATCAATTATCAAGTTCTTCACATCGTTCTTGCTTTCAAATTCATGACCAACTGCAATACCCATACTATCATCAAAACTAAAAGACACAAAAGTGTAATCTATTGCTAATGGTTCACAATGATTCATTACCAAGTCTAACGTTGTCGTTTCAGAGTTGGGGCAGATGTCGTTGTCTCCTGATTAGGGCGTTCCTCCAAGGTAGGCACGTCTAAAACATCACCTTCGCAGCCTGGTGCAGAAGCAGCATCATAAACCCTTGGTACCTCAATATTAATGTTGAAGTACTCATCTTGAATATTTCTATAATTTTCCATATTGCATCCTCCATCTCCTTCAACTTTAAGTGTTAATTTAATATTGTTATCACTACTTTCAATCTTTTTCATGAGCTCAACGTGTAGCATACTTCTACGTTGTGACGTTTTACAAAAGTCTAAAAGATAACACTTAGCATCAAAATCATACAAAATGATTTTAGGACCTGACGATATTGCACACAAATGAATGTAACTTATTTTTAATTCCATACTTTTTTTGGTCCACGTGAAGCCTTTTAAATATGCAATCAATAACTTCAGAATATTTCACCTTATCCGGATATCTAATAGTACCATGCTCTTGATTTCCTTATTCCTTCTGCACCATTCATATGACCCATCATCTTTCTCCTTCCATTCTCCATCATATCAAAAATAAATGACAATCTCACTTATTTTCCTTTAAAATAAAAATAAGAAAAACAAAAAAGATTATTATGAAAGAATTAAAAAAAAAAAGAATGAAAAATTGAAGGTTAGTTCAAAACTACCAGACCATTTTCAAAACTACCAGACCGGTTAGGTAGGTTCGGCCGGTCAAGCTGGTCTAGTCTGATCATTGAACTATTCTTATGACGGGATTTTACAAATTTACAGATTTTACAAGCCAAAAATTAGTACAAAATAGGTTGAATCATTGTTGTTTTTCTATATTGAGCTCCCTAACCATGAATGCCTAACATTTTGAAGAACTTTGAAAACAATTTAAATAAAAATTAGAGGGTTTAAGATGAACTCAAAATTTTAGAGATTTTACAAATTTTTAGAACTTCCTTTCCTCTCCTTGTGGCTAGAAATCAATACCCAAAATGTGAAAACGGTGTAAGATATTAACTCAAATATAAGGATGGTCATTTTAAGGGGGATGATGGAGATGAAAAATGATGGTGAAGGAGATGACGTTTTTTTTTCTTTGACAATGGGAGGCGGTTTCTTCAACAATATGAGTTTTTTTTTTTTTCCTTAAAAGAAGATAGTCCTTTTATTTTATTTTTCTTTATTTTTATTTTTTTTCTTGTAAAGGGTCTTTTGGAGAAAACAAAATATTCATTAATGAATGATGCTATCCTTGCAAGATTTTCTCTTTGGGGACTAGTGTTGCAACATGATAGCCATTTTAATCTCATATTTGCAAAGGCCCCGTTTTTTACTCGCACACTCGATCCTTGACCCATTTGATTGATAGCTTCAGAATCTAAGTTTTTAAGTTATTTTTAAAAATAATTGTATAAAAATTTTATTTTTTTGAGTCTTATTTTACAATATATTTATCTTTATATAATTTACATAGATGTTCATTTTTAAAAAAATAATTGTTTGTAGTACTTTTTTATTCTTTTATTATATTTAATATGATTTTCTTTTATTATGATTCATATTTTTTCCTTTATTTATTCATCATTATTGTATATTTATCTTAATTATTAGTTTTTTATTATAATGATAGCTTATTAGTATAATTAAGGTTTTTTATAAACATATTTATTAAGTATGATTAGATTTTTTAGAAACCTATTTTTTTAGTGTGATTTAGATTTTGTATGATAATTATAATTTTATTGTAATAATTTATTTATTTTTTACTATTATTAATATTGTTTTACTAATTAGTTTCTAAAGTTTAAAGGTATGATGAAATTATTTATTTCTTTATGATAATTACTATATTATTATGATGTTTTTTTTTTAAATGTATTATGTTTTTTTATGCTATTACTCTATCATTATGATGTCTTTTTATTTATGATAATTATTATACTATTATGATGCTTTTTTTTTTCTAAGGTTTTAAAGTATTTCATATTTTTTTATAATATCTATTTAATTTTTTTTTATGTTCGTTGTGAATTTTATTTTAATGACTAATTATTTATTATAATGATTGTTTTTCATGTATCATACAATTCATATAAGTTATAGTCCCTTTTTTTTTTTTTTTTTTAATAATGAAGCAAGTAAAATGGTTTTTTTTCCTTTTATAAAAGATTTGTTTAGTTTTACATTTTTTTACTAGATTTTTTCTTTCTCCGTTTGGTAAGTTAGTTGGAAATGAAATTTTTAATTTTGAATTGGTTAACTTTTTAAAAATTAGTTATAAATTTTATCGACTTTTCAGAAAAAAAAAAATTAAGATAAAAAAGTACAATTTAGTTGGAGTTAAACCTTAATACCAAACATTTCAACTTAGACATTTACGTAAATAATCCTTATTTTGTCCTTTTTTTTTAATCAATAAAAATTATAACTAGTTTTTAAAAAGTCAATCAACTTTAACTTCAAATTTTGATCTCAAACCTATGTTCCAAAACGCATGCTAAAATTTGAGTTCAGATCTATCACATTTTCCCGTGTCAATTGTTGTTCTTTCAATAATATTTTGATAACTCATTAATTTTTATTTAAGAATTTTTAGTATTTAATATTTTTTATAAAGCTAAAATTTTTAAATTAAGATGATATGATATAACACTATTACGGAACAACTAATAAGATAGGAAATTCAAAACAACAGATCTTAATATCTAAAATTTAGAATAAATTGTTATAATAGTCCCCAAACTCTTTATGAGGATGTCATTGTGTCAATTTTTTTTCTTGATCAATTAGTTTTTTTTTTTTTTCTTTTTTTGGTAAATATTGATCACTCAGTACCTAAACTCTTAAAAAAAAAAAATGCAAAAAGGATAGGCTACGACGAGCTCAATCCACTTGCCCTCTTTTCCTTTACCTCTGCATTCTCTTTGGTAGAAGATGTGAACTGCTCGTCGATGGAGGTTGGATCTCACAAGAGCACATAGGCTACGACGAGCTCAATCTAACTCCCAATGGGAGCGTTGAGCTGATGTCGAGCTCAATCTCGCAGTGGCCTTCACTTCGATGGGGGTGGTTTTATGGCTTGGACTCGGTCTTGACGCTATTTTTTTTTTTTTTTTTCTTTCTTTAAGAGCATACACCAAGGCCAAAATGATGCCGACATACCATATGGATTAGAGGATTCAAGAATTTTGTTGTGTTATATATATATGTATATATATATAAATATATTTATTTACATAAAGTCTCATATTCAGTACCGCATGGTTTCTAGCAATGTTAACTTTAGTTACCATAAATATGAACTTCAATTACTAAAAATGTTAATTGATACATAGGAAAATGTGGCTAATATGAATGTGAATTTTCCTAATTTTATATTTTCATTTTACATGAATTCACATTTCAAGTAACTAAAGTTCGCATTCACAATAACTGAAGTTCACATTACCAGATACCATCCGGTACTGGATTGGAGACCCTATTTATTTGAATTGTTTAAAGATAAAATTAGGTGGAGAGCTATGTTTTGAGTGCCTCCTTATAATTTTGCCCACTTTAATATAAAAATTGATAATTTTAGTGTTATGAAATAGAAAAATTATCAATTTTAATGTTATAATGTACATAAGTATAAGGATATATCAAATTTATAACATTATTGCTTACAACCCTTGTTTAAATCGGGGTTAAGAGAAAATATGGATGATAAATTACTGGGAAGATGAATACAAATTATAGAGCCTGGTTTCTTTCTTTCTTTTGTTTTTTTAAATTTTAACTTTATCATATCATATTTACCAAAATACCCCTTCATATCCTATCCATGTGCCATGCACATGATGCTCCATCCAACATTTAACATCTAACAGTTAAAAGGATTAATTTGCATCGTTTTTTAGAATTTAAGGACTGATCAATTAAAAAAAAAAATTTGGGGACAAAATAGCACACTTAAAAAAAGTTCAGTAACTAATAGAGCAATTTACTCTATTATTACTACAATAACACCCTCACTTAAAATTACAAAACATAAAAAATAATTAAATAATTAAAACAATCATGATAAATTTTAGTTATATATTTAAATTTATTCAAAAACAAAGTTGAGGCAATTAGGAGACATGTTTTAGGAATAGAATGTGGATTGAATTTTTTTTCATAACTAAGAAGTTATAATCAAATATGTCATGATAATAATTAGATCAAAATTTTCAAAAACTAATTAGGATTTTTTTTCCCTTTCCGATTGTCCTACCTTTTGCAAGTGCAGATGCTTGTGATGACAAGATCCACCGACAGTGATTCTTTTTTTTTTTTTTTTGTCATGATTTCACCATTCTGGTGTATTTAGTAGAAAATTTCTTTAAGTTTTATGATGTTTTATGGAATTTTGATGGAAACGTCTAATCTATCTACAAGTTCCTCGTGGGAGTCAAGTAAAAATATCTAACATTAAAAGGGTAAATAACTGATTGATAACTAGTTAGTAACCAATTGGTGGAGGTAATTACTGGTCAGTATCATAATAGAGATCGCATTGTAACCAATAGGAGACCATCTGTTAGTTAGTGTCATCATGGATGCCAATCGGTATCACTGACTAATAATTTAAGGATATAATTGGTACTCTAAAATAAACAAATATAAAGTAAAGACATGTTATTACATTCTTTGCATTAGTTTATTATTATTATTTATTTTTTTTGTAGCAAAATTCAATCCAAAGCATTGAATCTTATTAATTTACTTTAATTTATTTTCTGATACTTCTTCCTCCCTTGAATCTATGCCATTTCTTTAAAGAGTCCAAAAACGTTTAAAAGTTACAAATGTATGTTCCAATAGTTTTTTTTTTTTTTTTTTTAATGAAAACCCATTTGTGTTTACTTTTTATTTTTTATAGAATCCTATTTGCTTGGTGTGTCCGTGTCCCCCCCCCCCCCCCCCTAAAAGGTAGTTATATGTAGAATAGAGGCATGCACTGTATGTCTATGCTCTCACACCTATTTAGAGAAATTAGGCTACAAGTCACTTTTTCAACACATAATTTATTAGATAGTCCAACTTTTTTTTTATTTACTTAAATGGCCTAATGATCATGTTTTGATCAATCAATTTTCATTATAATTCTTCAGAGCCCATTTCTCTCTCTCTCTAAAATCTAGGCACCTCTAATGTACAATTTGCTCTTGCTCTGCCAGTGTGACGTAGTCGTAGTTGGAGCTTCCATGATTGGAGCTTCCATGAGACTGCACTGAGAAGACAACCGTGACACGAATTGGATCGCAACGACGATGGCAACACGACGGTGATGGGATCTCTCTCTCTCTCCTTCTTCGCGAGCTCATGCAATGGCTTCTTCATCGCATCAGAGATTGGTTCCCATGAGCTAAAATGACAGCATTCACGGCTACTCAGGTTTCGTGGTCTTGCTCTTTTTAAGTGATTGGTGATGTTTGACGTTCCCCGATGGGCAAACTTCTTCAGTGGGCTGGTTGCAACGGGTGGCCGTAGCTATTGCGGTTGCGATGGCGGGGAGAGAGAGAGGGAGGAGTTGAATGGGTTTTTGAAAGCTTCACAATGGGGTTTTATTTAATTTATTTGAAATTATTGATTTATCATAGTTAATTACTGATTGACCGAAAAATTGATAATTTTGTATATGCACAATCAGTGGTTGACTATAAAATTTGATTAGCTATATTATGGTCAATCAATGCTTACGATGGTTAGTGATTGACTGTGTTCAATCAGTGATTTATCGTAATCAATACATGATTGATCAAATTAACTATACTCTATGATCATGATTGACCATTAACAAAATTAATTGACCATTCACAAAATTAATAGATCATTTTAAGGAAAAAAAAAAGGGGTTATTTACTTTTTTATATTTCATATTTTAGTCTTACTCAAAAATTATACCACTTTTCAAAATATATATATATATATATTTATATACACCTTGTGTTTTGAAATTTTACATTTTTATTCCAGTGGATAACGTTTAATATATAAATTTTTACCATTTCTTTGTCAACACGTAATTTTGACTGAAAATAACCTTAAATAGAAAAACTAAAATTAAATAGTATTTACTTTTTTATAATTTGTATTTTGTTTTTATTCAGAAAGTATATTGTGCATTTTGAAGTTCTTTGTTTTTAAACCATTATAATATATTTATATATTTTTTCTCAATCAACACTTATTTTGATATAAAAAATAACGTAAATACTCTCAAAATTAAACTTTAGTCAAATTTTAAAATGATGATATTTTGGACATTTTAAGGTTAAAAAAAAGGAGTTAACTCACAAAAAATATATATTTAATATATAAAAAATAATAGAATGTTATAAAAATACATTATTTTAAAATATAAGGTATAATTTTTGAGTAAAAGCAAAACACATGATGCAAAAGGTGAACAATTTAAATTTTTATGAAGGGTATTTTGGGTATGTTCAGGTCGAAGTTAAGTGTTGACTTAGAAAATGTATAGATTTGTAAAATAATTAAAATCTAAAGCTATAAAAATGTAAAATTTTAAAATATAAGGTATGTTTTCTAAAAAAAAATATATAAGATATAAAAACGTAAATAACAAAAAAAGAAAAAAAAAACCTTTTTAAATTTTGACTAAAAAATTGGATCATTTGTTAAAAAACTTCTTTAAAAGGAAAAAAAGACTATTTAATTAGAAATCCTGTTCTGTACAGCGTGCACCCATAAAATCTATAGTTACATTTTCTTTTTGCAAAGATTGTTACACCCTTTTTATTATTCCTAAAAAAACATCCTCATAAGTAAAATAATTATTTTATCCTTTTTTCACTCCAACTAATAGGTAACAGTTTTTTTTTTTTTTTTTTTTAAATAACATTCCCATTTTCAAACAACCCTTCTTTTGTCAATTTTTTTTTTTCCACGTTCTCTTCATATATATACATGTTATTTGCTATTGAAGTCATAAACACCATGGATGCCATAAAGATGCCACTCTATTGGTATGTCGTTACCGTTAAAATGGCTTTTTTTTTTTTTTTTTTTTTTCCGCTTAAAAGAAAAGGATTTCGTACAAACCTTCTCTATAATTTTTTTTAAAGAAAGACTTAAAAAAAGTGTCAAAAAAATGTATTATAGAGACTTGTAGACTTAAAAAACATGTCAAAAAGTGTATTATATAAACTACAAGTCTATGTTCACCTTCAGTAAATGAATAAATAAATAAATACATAAAAGTCTTATTTGTTGATAGAATCCTTAAAGAAATTAGAATGATTAAGGCTAGCAAATTATGCGAATTGATGTCTCTTTCTTCAGGGTCTGCTGTGTTTTGGTAGCCCTGTTGATCTTGTTTGTATTGTTTTGATTTGATGCTTTTTTACCAAAAACACAAGGGGAAAGAAAACAAAAAACCAAAAAGCAAATTGACAATAAAGAGCTTCATGAAATATATCACAATTTATTATGCTTCCTTTTTTTTTTTAAAGGAAAAATGTCATAAATTCTTTATGAACTTTATTACTAATGTCAACATGTTCATAAACTATGAAATATATCTATTATACCCCATGAACTTTAACATGTGTGTCAAAATTTTTTCGTTACCTTTAATGTCAAAATGTCCCCATAAACTTTGCTTTTGTGTCAAAATACCCCATGATATTTGCATTTATGTCAAAATGCCACATGATCTTTATTATTTATGTTAAAGTGTCCCATGATCTTTAATATTTGTATCCAACTGCTCTATTTATCTTATTTTATTTATCTAATATTGTATAATTACCTAAATTTTTTTGAATAGGTAAAAAGTTATTTTTTCTACTAAAAGAAAATGTATTTTTTTTCTAACCCACTTTCTACTAAAAATTACACAAATATTAATGATAAAGGGCATTTTCATATAAATGCAAAGTTTATAAGGTATTTTGACATTAAAGATAATAAAAAAACTAACTGCAATTAATTGAGGGGCAACTTAGCGTACATGTTAAAATTTAGAGGCATAATAAGTATATTTCGTAATTTATGGGGTATATTAACACTAATAACAAAATTCAGGAGGAAATTTATGATATTTTTCCTTTTTTAAAAGTGTTCAATTTTTGTTTCTTTAAAAAAGAATCATGTACTTCCCACAAAGCTCTTATATATATATATATATATATATATAAACACGCACGAAAAAAAAAAGTCAAAAGGCTTGACATAGGCAATGTATTTAAAAAAGTGTATTGTGTTAACCAAAAAAAAAATTTAATACAAATGTGTAAAAGTAAATTTTTTTTTTAGTAAGATTGTGGTAAAGCCTCATTTAAAAACCTTATCGGTAGAGCTTATTTTATAGATTATTCGATAAATTTTAACGGCTAAGAACTTGTTTATATATAATAGTTACAAAGTGTATTATAATTATCATACACAAGCAACATCTTAACCATTTGATTACATCTAAATGTTTAAAAAATAAGTTAAATCGATAAGGTATATAAAAAGGTTGTACTATAGACTTATCCCTTTTTTTAGAATAAGAAATTTATCTTTGAATAAAATTTAGGGTAAAGTTGCAGTAAAATCCCTTTTATGTACCCTATCGATACAGTTTATTTTTAAACCATTAATATGTAATCAAGCAGCTAAGATGTTGTTTGTGTATAATAATTATCATACACCTAATCTCGTACTAGTATAGATTAATAAATAAAACAAATTTAAAAATTAAAAATAGACCCACTTTTCCCTTCCCCGACGTTGGTGATGGACCCTTGTTCGCCCCCCACGACTAGATCAACCCCCCCTCCCATAACACCGACGAGCCCAGGAGGCCCCCCCTTCCCCCCCCCCCCCCCCCCCACCTAGGCCTGGCAATTCGTGTTAAACATGTC
>JAFMPE010169485.1:2839-21719 GCA_024759925.1 Ficus religiosa
CACGCGTGGCTGCAAAATGTAGCAATATCGTTTGAACTGAAAAACGACATTGTCAATTCAAATGGAAAACGACAACTGTTTGACGATTTTATGGTAGATGAGAGCCACTACGCGCCGCCCCCCCCCCCCCCCCCCCCCCCGCCTTTTTTTTTTTTTCCGGAGAATAGGCCTATCACTGCTGGAATAATTGTATAAAACGACATTCTGAAGTAACACGTGTTTGCTGTTTAAGTTTGGCTGCTTCGGAGATTGCTTGGAAAACAAAAGGAGAAAACGAAGGAGGTTGTTGATTTCTGATGATGTTTTTGCCTTTTTCAAGTTGCTCGTCGCTGTTAAAATTTTGTCGTTTCTCAAGTTTGACCCTTTACCGAGTTGTTGTCATTTTCCAGGTTCATTGTCGTTTTAAGATTAATTTGGTTGTCAGGAATGTCGCAGGATGTTATAGCTTTTCAAGTTGATGTAGTTTTTTTTTTTTCATTGTCGTTTTTATATAATTTTGAGGCTTTATGGTTAAAATCATTGTTTCTTAACTTTGTGTCGTTTACCAGGCTGCGCGCTGCCGTTTTTGAAGTTGATGTCGTCGTACATTTTCTTGTTGTTTCTGTCTTTTGTTCGTTTTCGGATTATTGTTTTTTTTTAGAGGTAGTTTCGGATTATTGTTTTATTCCTTCCTTTTTTTTTTTTAATTTCTTTGTCCCTTTTAAATTTTGTCGCTTATCCGTTTGTTATCCTCCTTTTTTTTTTTTTTTTGTTATGATGTTGTTTCTACATGGGGGTATTTTTATTTTATACCATTAAGGTTATAAAAAACAGACACCTATATTTAGATTTTAATTTCATATCAAATTTATATAACCTTTTTTTTTTTTTTAATCAAACGTCAATTTTAACCACTTAAATTAGCGGGTTTACTTATTGGGGGCATGACGTGAGCAAGTTGAGCAAGTTAACGTTTGTTATCCTCTTTTTTTTTTTTCTTTTTTTTTTCTTTTTTTTTGAATAATGTTGTTTCTACATGGGGGTATTTTTATTTTATACCATTAAGGTTATAGAAAACAGACACCTATATTTATATTTTAATTTCATATCAAATTTATATAACCTTTTTTTTTTTTTTTTAATCAAACGTCAATTTCAACCACTTAAATTTGCGGCTTTACTTATTGGGGGCGTGACGTGAGCAAGTTGATAAGCAAGTTAACGCTTGTTTTTAAAAGTCATTATTATTTAAATGGTTATAATTAACATTTGATCTAGAAGGTAAGAAATTGATATGAATTTAAAATCTAAAGGCGAGAATATCCAAAATGCATGTGGGCATATTTTAATAAGCCTAAAATGCAAGGTAGAAATTGAAAATATCCCTTTCTTGTCATAGTTATTCTCGTTAATCTGATTGTTGTCTTTTAATATTTCATTGTCGTACACTTCCCCCACCCCCACCCCCGCGGCCCCCCACCCCCCAATCCAAAAGATTATTCCCCTTCTAAGCTTCAAAAAGACTAATTATACGTATTTCATATTCCCTGCCCATTTATTATTAATCAAGTACATACTCCATTGAATGATTTTATTGTATTCTTTAAAGAAAATGGAGAGGAAAATCCCCCACTCAAATTTATTAAATAGATAAAATAGAAAAAAAAAAGATAAAAAGAATTAAAATCCAACCTCAATGATAATGTTAATAAAAAATATAATGAAAGACAATAAGAAACATCACTTCAAAAAATGTTAAAAAAAAAAAAAAAAAACCTAATCCAAAATTGGTTTCATTTATATATCTTGAAGCCATTTTCTTTTTGAATACGAAGTTTAAGCTTAAGTAAATATAGATCAATACGGATCGTATTCTTCGATGGATCTCAAGTATAATTTGATCTTTGTCACTCTATCTTTTTAATCTATCTTTTTGATACGATAAAGATTTGGTGTGCACAAGACGAGGCTTGCACTTTCACAAAATCTGCTAGGCAGCATTGTATATCTAATGATACATAGAATATTAAAGTGCCACGCAGGTTCTTGTGAATTGTGGTTGACATGCATCGTGCAAACAAGTAAACACTTTCTAGAGAACTACATAACCTAAATAATTGAATTTGAGTGGCGTATACAAGGCTATATATATCCATGCTAATCTCTTGCGCTTCATCATCCAATTACTTGGCCATTCCGAGTATTCCTCTGCCGAATCTTTTCTATACAAGACGAGATTGAATCCGCAACCTTCTCTTAGAGCCCCACCCCATCCAAACCACCCGTGTCACTGGATCAAACAGTCCTTAGTAATGGCTCTTACCCGCCTTCTACTCTCTTTGCTTCTCTTATCGTCGGTGCTGGTCATATCCTCGGCTAATTACGAAAATAATCAGTACTCAACCCAAGACCCCAATGTTGAGCATGACAAGCAAACATCGCTGCTTGATCATGACCAATCACTTGACAACAATGATGATCAACAAAAGTTGCTTCACGATCAACTTCTTGATCACGATCTATTACACCCTAGTACTACTACACAAGATCACTACGAGAAGTACCAGAAGCCTGAAGGAAAAGAAACTACCGACCCAACGAAACCGGCGTACTACTATGAGAAATTGAAACCAGAAGGGAACGACTACGTTGTGCCCACAAAAATATCATACAATGGAGAACAGAAGATCAACTATGATAATCAAGCACAATACCGAGCTGTACAAACCGAATACATTGCTATCCGAGGGCTTATTCTATGCAACCTAGGGCAAAAATATTCCCCACTTCAAGGTACGTTCCTATAACATATATTAAAACGATTTAACAAACCTAGCTAGGTAGTGTACGATCTAATAATTAAACGGGATTCTTAATAAAATTGGGGTTCCCGGGAGAAGCAA
Source organism: Ficus religiosa (assembly GCA_024759925.1). Classification (NCBI taxonomy): domain Eukaryota; kingdom Viridiplantae; phylum Streptophyta; class Magnoliopsida; order Rosales; family Moraceae; genus Ficus; species Ficus religiosa. The sequence continues at coordinate 5,722 of JAFMPE010169485.1, forward strand.
AAGAAAGATTCAGGACTCCCTTACCTTGCTTACAATTAAAAACAAAAAAAGTAACAAAACAAGAGAGAGTTTTGGACTCCCTTACTCCCTTACATTAATTAAATTGATCTAAATCTCTAATTTGTGGAGTCAGATTCACTGATAATAATCTAAGTTTTGAAGAATCTTCTTCTTTAATGAGTTTGGACTTTTATTATTAGATGTGTCTAGCTTATTATCTTTTCCTCCAAGAGCTAAGTTATGTCATGTGTATCACGAAACTAATAGAGCTACTCAATCCATGGCATCTTATGTTCTTAATATAGATTATGAGTTTGTTTGGTTGGAGGATTCACCTCCACCTATGGAAACTGTTAGTGTATCAAATGTTTATTGTTTATAACCACATATTCTACAGTTAAAAAAAAAAAAAAAAGTTGGTATGCTATGAAATGTTACTCAACAATCTTCATATAATCAAGATGGTTTCCAGCCTTTATTTTCTATATATATATATATATATGTTTTTTAAAACTCTGTGAGTACTTCAGGAGCAAAGGCAAGGATCACATGCGCGGTTAAGGAAGACAAAAATGGATATGGAAAAACTACTACTCCTTGGTCCATTGTAACTGATGTGACTGATGAAAACGGATTTTTCTTCAAGATATTATCACTTTCATACGTTCATCAAGTTAAGTTGAATATTGATGAGTGCAAAGTCTACCTTGAAGCTCCTCCTTCTGAGTGCAGCTGCAAAATTGCAACTGATGTTAACTATGGAAAAAGTGGGGCCAAGCTTTCCTCTCCTCGCATACTAAACGACAAGATTATCTACACTGTCGGACCTTTTATCTACACCTCGTACTCATCCCCTTCCAAACCACCTGGAGATCTCCCTAATGACCACTCAGCCGCTCCTGGTGGTTATTAATAATACATATTTATTGGTGAAGCTCGGATATGTTTTCTTTCTTTCTTTTTTTTTTTTTTTTTCTTTTTTAAATAATTTTAAGTTGGGTTGTGGATTGATATTTGATTGATTATTATTTGTTTGTTTGTTTGTTAATGAGTTGTATTGGCCGGTTGTTATGTATTTTTTGCCTTTTGATTTGAGACAATTTGCTGTAAGCTTTGTTCATTAATTTATTAATTTATTTAGAGTTTAAGAGTTATATGGTATTTACAAACTCAACATAGATCTTGTTTTGTCCATGCCAATGTGTCTTAATTTATCCTTTCATATGATAATAAGCAAAAGGAGAAAGTCTCGTACTAAAAATTAACCAACTAAACCACAAGTGACGTGGGGATGAAACGAATGTTTAAAAAAAAAAAAATGAATTCAGTGGATATACATTCTTAAATATATCGATTATGCACGAAATTTTGATTTTTTAATATAAATTCATATTTCAAATTTAGAATCTCAAAGAATACACAAATCAATTAAATTCATAAAATTTATATACTTCAACTTTAAAAGGTGAATTGATCTTGATTACTTTGGTTATTTCGAAATAAAGAAGAAAAGAAAGATATAAAATTAAGTAAAATTATATGAAGGAAAAATTAGGTGTTGGCCACATTTTAGCCGTCCTGTTAAATAAGTAGCCGAACTTTTTTTTTTTAGGTAATTTTTTGCTGGTGGATATCAATGATATATCATTGATAGATTATTAAACTACTAATTCATATTGGTTAATTACAAATATGATTACCAAGTCTCTCAATGATAGAGATCAAGTAGTCTATAATTAATCGATCATTTAAAGAAAAATGACAAGTTTTTTACATTAAGAGAACTTGAGATATTTACTAAAAAACAATATCAAAGAAGGCCATTTTCCTATAAACCCAAATATGAAGGAAATCAGGAGAAGAAAAAGATTGATCCATATTTTTTAAATTTTTTTTTTTTGGAAGATCATTTTAAAACGTTAGGTCGTAATTTGCAATATAAATTAAAACGATAAACATATTTTACGCTTCGACAAAGAAACAACATTGACAAAAGGCATGTCGTTTTGTCGTTTTATTTTGAAAAACGCGACTGCTATCTTACCAGCTAGTGGTAAATAAATAAATAAATAAAAACAAAAACAAAACAAGACCTCCAAAGATGAGGAGAAACGGCGTTAAAAGTTTTTGCTGAAGAACAAGCAACACTAAAGATACTACATGTCGTTTTCTCGAGTTCAATACAGCTTGTTTCTTGATTGAAAAAGGAATTAAAAAAAAGGAATGTGTGGTTTGACATTATGCAATAGACATACGGCCTAAATGTTGAACGACAGATATATAAATTGGAAAACGACATGTGGTTTATTTCTAAAGAAACATCGTAGGGGTTTGCGGAGATAATGTTTTTATATTTAGAAGAAGCGACATCACAGCAAAGAACATTTTTATTTTCTACATCAATTTTTTTAATAAAGAAAAAGAATATTTAAAACCAAAAACTACTTATAATCAAATCAGATATGCATTTAATATTTTTATACAGCAAACAAGATTATTAAACTACATGCATTTTGATGATGATGATATCGACACGACAACAAAAAATGGTTTACCCTATCCACTAATTAAATAAAAATATATATATATATATATATAGAGAGAGAGAGAGAGAGGTGTGGTTGTTTGTAATGGCCTAATTGGGTCTCATGTAGTTGATTTAGGCACTATATCTCTTGATACGATTAAGATTTGATCAATGCATACGAGGAGGCCAGCACATTTCTACAAGATCTGCAAGCAAAATATTACATTTAATACAGAGAACGGTGTTAGTTGGATTTACTTGGCCAACATGAGTAACACTTTTGCAAAGACAATAAACTAATTAGTAGAATAATTAATATAATTAATTAGGACATGATCTATGTCTAAGACTCTAGTGCTAATCTCTTTTTCTCCGTCCTATTCTAGTACATACATTACTACTCAGCAAGCGAGTGAAAAGCAAGTGACCTTAGTATTTCTCTACTAAAAAATTATGACTCTCACTAGCCTCCTATTTTCTTTACTGATCTTTGTCATCATCACTGGTCATTTCCTTCACTATATTACAATTATCCTTACACCACCCAAAACCCAAATGTTGAGCATCATGACAAGCAGACATTGCTTGATCATGAGCAACCACTCGATAACAGTTTAGTCCCAACCGATATCTCGGATCTTGGATCTACTTGTACTAATTAGGGTCCTAATTATGATCATCATCATATTCTTCGTGATGATCAACAAAATTTGCTTCCCGATCATTTCAATCAGAAATCAGAAGGAAATGAACAATATTTTGTCCCATCAAAACCAGCTCAGTACTACGAGAAACCGAAGCCAGAAGGGAAAGAAAGTGTTGTTACTCCAACGAAATCACAGTACATGGAGAACCGACGAGCTATGATCAAGTTCACCAAAGACATTATATCCCTACCGTCAAATATATTGCTATTCGAGGACTTGTACTGTGCAATTCAGGGCAATCATATGTCCCACTTCAAGGTATGTACCTGTACAACCATATGCGCGAACAACTTTTTTTTTTTTTTTTTTTTAACGTTACTATGGGGTCTATGATTCCCATATATTAAAGAGAGCTGAAAACGAACTTGAGAGTACTTATCCAAACCTATATCCTCTCACCTGTTGAGCTAGCTCTAGCCAGCGGAGACAAACATGGATACATATGTATTATGTTATATTCTCCCACTCCCACTCTAACAAAGACAACATGGAAAGGACACGAGTGAAAGCTGAAAATTTATCTTTCAGAATAAAGGGTTGAACCGAAACTCGCACCTTATGCTACATGTATATGTAGTACATTGTGTACGTGTAACATACTAGCAACATTATCTGGCATTTTTCTATTGAATATTTTATTCTCTCAGGAGCTAAGGCAAGGATCTCATGCGAGGCTAAGGAAAACAAGAACAGATATGGAAAAACTAGTACTCCTTGAACCATTGTAACTCATGTGACTGATGAAAACGGATTCTTCTTCAAGATACCATCGGACCCTTTATCTACACCTCGTACTCGTCCCGTTCCAAACCAGCTAGGGAACTCCCACCTGACGATCACTCAGTCGTCCCTGGTGGTTATTAATCTAAATGTCATACTTATGTGAAGCTTTGATTTAATTATTTTTTTTTTGTTCGTTATCATCACTAGCATTGGATGGTCCACTTTGCATTTTTTAATTTGAGAGATTTCTTGTAAGCTTAAGTAATCAATAAATATATTCATTATTATCTTAATATTCTTGACTACATTGATCCTATCATGCATTTTAATTTGTCCCTTTTATAATTTATAAATCTACTATCTACATGTGCTCGTGTTTGTGTATATCGTAACTACAAGTAGTACAAACGACAGTGGTCTTTCCTAATACAAAGATCGATTCAAAAGGCAAGTTGTTTTTTCAAACATGTCATAAGTAATTAGGTTTTGGAAGATCGATAATTAAGCAGATCAAGTATTTTTTATATATAAAAATCCAAATCATTTGTTGTCCAATTGGGACAATATATAAGCTTTCCTTTAAAAAAAAAAAAAGTTAAAAGAACAGTTTTTTTAATTATTAATTTTTATACCACTCAAAAGGGGAAAAAAAAGTTGCGACATATACATGGCGTCACTTCTTTCTATGTGAAGCTAAGTTGAAATTTTGTGTATTTAAGCCTCTTGATATCTCTCTCTCTTTCTCTCTCTCTTTTTAGTCATCATGTAAGTTACTTTAAATCAATTCTTGTAGCCATAAAAATACGAAAATTACTCGTCTCCTTATGGAACCAACTCTGTATAAAAGTAGAGTTGTGACTCGATATGTTTATAGATCCCACCACATAAAAGATACAAAGTTGGCTCTATACTCCTAAATCATCTCCCGTATAAAAGGCACATGACTTGTTCCGAGAATGACAGATAATTGGCTTCACGTTAAGAGGCGAGCCTGTATATACTATAGGTGCATGTTTAGTACCCACGTCGGAATATACATACACCTATGTGTATAACAATATTCCAACGTGTACATTATCTAATTTCCCATTTGGCAACATGCAACCAAGTTAGTCTGTCTCTCCAACCCGATTTTATTTTTATAGAAACTCTATACAATAGGATTTTTGTTTTTGTCCATATAAAAAAGGTGATGACACATAAATTAACAGAACCCTAAAAAACACATATACCAATTAATTATAGCAATATGGCTCGCTCCAATAATATCATCTCCTGCCTGACCTTTGCGCTTCTCTTAGTCTTTGCCAATGCTATTGACTACGAAGACGGTCCAAAACCAGAACTCGAAAAGCTGAAATCAGAAGAAAAACAAGTAGCACTTCCTCCTTATGATGCTGATCAGAAACCGGCGCCGGAACCAGAAGGTTTCGAAGAGAATCAACCAAATGACTACGTCAAAGACGATCAAGCGGAGCCCAGAGGACAAGAATATCAATACCACAGCTTACCCACGGATTTACCAGATCACGAGAACTCTAATGGTCATGATCATATCAGAAATATTGGTATTCAAGGTCTCATTTTATGCAAATCAGGCCCTAAATATTTGCCACTTGCAGGTAACTACACATGATCTCCCCATCCTTCATCTATTATAACATATATATAATTATACATAGAAGGGGAAAATATCGTTCTCATATATGTTGTGTTTTAAACATTTTTCAATTTGGTTATTACTTGATATGTGGGAAACTTTTCTTCCTCTCCTCCTCCTTCTTCTTCTCCTATTTATTTGTTTATTTTTATTTTTTTATAACTTAGTGTAGGGAATTCGATCTCTACATCTAATTATTGTAGAGTTAGGTATAGAATTATCGTGAGGTTACACTGTTACTTAAGAAAATATAATATGAGTACCCTTGGGTTTATTTTCTGAGACATAAAATAACAATTTTACCCTTTTAATTAGCGTACAATTGATAATCATATATATGGACATATCCCTTTGTATTTTAAAATCTAACTTTTTATGTTTTTTTTTTTAATGTTATTTTTTCCTTGTTATTATTATTTTAGAGTAAAAGGGTATAAAGGACAATTTGTGTCTCAAGCAATGGATTCAAGGTATCTGAATGATTATTAGTATTATTATTTTTTAAATGACACAAGGCACCTCATTGAGATTTTTCAAACACAGTATCAATATGATACTTTCGCAGAGAAACTATCTTTTTGTCTCCTCTATCTAGTATCTCTCTAGCTCTCTCTCTGTTTTAATTTCCCTAACCCTTTTTTTTTTTTTTTTTTTTTTTTTTTTTTTTTTTTTTTTTTGCCCCCTTCGAATTGATGTAAATACAGGAGCTCTGGCAAGGATTACATGTCTTGCGGAGGATGAGAATGGATACGAGGCAGCTCCATTCTACACCGAGAGCCATGAGACTAATGAAGATGGTTACTTCCTTGTGACATTTTCGCTTTCTGAGGTCATTGGATCGGATAAGTTGAAGCTCAAAGAGTGCAAGGCGTTCCTAGAAAACTCTCCCCTGGAGACTTGCATTGTCCCAACTGATGTTAACTATGGAATCACCGGCGCATTCCTCTCATTGCCCCGCTTCCTACCGGAGAAGTTGATGACGTTGTACACCGTCGGACCTTTCATCTATACCTCATACACTAATTCAGTCCCTGCTGATGATCATTCTGCCGGCCCTGATGGTCACTATTGATCAGATTTGATCATTTCCGATCAATGTGCCCAGTCTTTTGATTTTGTATGTTGTTTAAATTTTTTCCTATAATGTACTTTTTGTGCTGAGAAAAGAATTCATAAAATTTAAATATACTTCAAAAATGTAATTGGAGATCATTGATTACAATTTCTTACTATTAAGTTGTGCACTTGTATATGTATTAGTCGATCATATATATCAAAGTCTGGTCTTGCGATTAATAAAATGTAACAATTCTTTATCCTCTTTGTTTTGACTACTATTACTTCTTTCTGTTCCTGTTTCTTTCTTTCTTTCTTTCTTTTATTTTATTTTTCATTCATGGAGTTATGCAACAAATAGCTGCTCTATTTAACATATGCTATTGCTAGCTACTCTTATATATGTGTGTGTGTGTGTGTGTGTGTGTGTAATTTCTATAAGGGAATCTTATGCTAGCTACTCATGTTAAGGCAAGTACAATTTACCAAACACTCGGTTAACTTTATGTCACAAGAGCTTTTCAATAAGAACAACTGAGAGCAGCTTTTTCAAGAACTACAATTACCAATCTAGCCTTTTATCTTATGTGTGGAGGGTAATATTTTTAGAGTGATATTAATTAAATGGATGTTTCGCTTGTAATGTTTGAAAGACGGGTCTATTATTAAAAAGAGGAGAACATTATTATTATAAAAAACAAAAGAATACAAGACAGAAACTCAATCAGGAGAATCTACAAAATGGTAAACCCAAAGTATACTCCCTATACATGACCAAAAGATCAAAAGAATCACGGGAATTCCACCAAGACCATCAGCCAACTTGTCAGCATAACAATTAACTTCTCTATAAACTTGAGAAAACTTGAAATCCATCCTTTTGGAAAGTAAAATAGCGCTCGATCCCTTCACTCCGCGGCTCGATTTGAGAAGCAAAATGGACATATTATAGACGAGTCGCTTTTGATCCAAAGCTTGTGCCAACCAACCATTCTCATGACGCATATGATAAGAACGGCATTAATGATGTTCTAGTTTGGATGTTTTTCAATAGCCACTAGGGGCTGGACGATTATAATTGTTGGAAAAAAAAAAATGGTTTTTAACCATTTGAGGAGCCATTTTGAGGTCTAAATTTGAATGGGACCCACTTGATAAAATTAACGGGTCTTGGTGGATTTGCGTTCTTCGTCGCGAGGAGATCGAAATCATATAATTATACACTCAAAATGATATTCGGGTGAATGAGAAATTGATGCTCAAAGTGTACCCATTGGAATAAAATTTTGTTGGAAAGATTGCTTATATGTGAAGTCCCACATTGCTTAGGCATGAAAGCTTAATAGACTTTATAAGGATTTGTACTTTTAAACTTAGGTAAGCTTGTGTACCCAAGATGCTCTCTCACACGTACGGGGGTGCAAATCACAGCCCTGATGGGTTGGGGGCCCAATGTGTGCGCCCGCACGACGTGGGCGACGCAAATGCCGATTCATCAAGCTTGTTTTGTGCGGGCTTTGTTTTGAAATTTTTTTTTCTTTCTCCAACATAAATTCCGAATCAGGATAATTCCAAGAGGTAAATGAGCTTTTAATTCGAATTTGTTGTAACCACCAATCCGGATTTTTTTGTAACCTCCAACCCGGATATTTTGTAACTTCGAATCCGGATTTTTGTAACCTCCAATCCAATCCGGATTTTTGTAACCTCCTTGAGCCTATAAAAGGAGGCCTCCACAAGCTTGAGAAATCACATTTCACACTTCACAAAATCCGAGAGCACTAGTTTCCTTTCTATTGTTTTCTTGTTCTTGTTTTCTTCTGGTAGTGGTTTGAGTTTTTCGGTGATAGAGGGAAGACATTGGTTCAAGTTCGACGAAGGCGGTTTTTCGATCATGCTGAACTTCCGTTGGTTTGTCGTTGTATCCTGGGAGACAGAGTTGAAGCCTCGTGCACGTACCGGAGGGGACGAATCTGTTTTAAGGAGAGCGTGATCCACGTGCCTCGACGTTCTAATTTTTGTTTGGTTTCCTTTGAGTTAAGGTTGAATTTCAGTGTAACAATTATCGTTAGATTATATTTGAATTCACTTGTTCATTGTTTATGCTTTATCTCTATTGTTGTCTAACAATAATCAGGCACTGAAAAATGAGTTTCTGACTTATAGATAAGAGATCCTACATTGTAATAAATCTTATCTGTGTAAGTGTGAAATAGAGAAAAATGAGCACCAGTAAGTCCATTTCTGATTGGGACATTACAGCTCCCCATGGAGAATATTCAAGAAACGCCCTGCATTCTTGGATATTGATCGATTTATCTTTGAGCTTGGAAACCGACAATGTTACAAGAAAGAAACCACGTTCATCAGTTCTAGGGCTTGGAATAGAGATAGATCCGGCTTCGTTGTATCCATTCTGATACGAACTCGGAAAATTAATTCTTGCCTTAGCTCCTGCAGTAGTCGAAAAATGGATAAAGTTAAGAAAGTTTGTATCAATCTTTCCATAGAAATAAGAATCTGCATCACGAGAACTCTTTGTCGAGTAGGACTTGACAATAGGATGTCTAGCGAACATTTCTGTTAGTTTCTAAGAAATTTTTGAGAATGTCTAGGGGGGTCAATGCTAATACAGATTATCCCCTTTTTAGACTTTAATTTACTAAAAATCAAGAGAATTATTATTATTATTATTATTATTTTTGGTATAAGTACGGGATGTTACCTTCAAGTGGCAAATATTTTTTAGGCCCCGATTCGCATAGAATGATCCCTTGAATTCCGATAAAAGTGACGTTGGGGATTAGTTCTTCATGAACATGATCACCATGATTAATCTTCTGCTCCTCGTCATGGTATGGTTTCGTGGCCGGGACATTGTGTTCTTGTGCTTCTGTCTTCGGTTTCTGATCGTAACTTATCGGTTCTGTTGGAACAGAATTTTGCATTTCTTGCGGCTTCCGATGCACGTAGTTCGATTTCCTGGAGATCAGACTGTGAAGTAGTTGATCAAGTACAAGATTGTCACGATGTGAATGATAATGTTCATGATGATCAAGCCGCTCTGGTTTGTGATGATTGTTAATACCATGATTTTGGGTGGACTTATATTCGTCGTTGGCTGAGGCAAGTACCATTAGTGATAAAAGAAACGAAGAGAATAGGATACGGGTGAGAGCCATCAATTGGATTTGTATAATTTGGTAATGTTGCGTGAACTAAGAAGAGGAGAAAATTATGGGTTTGATGAAAACATATAAATATAAATATATATATATATATTACAAAGTTGAGCAGTTCTTATATATATGAAGGGGTGACATAATCATCTTACTATTTAATAGAAATTTATGAGAAGGATTTCTTGGTTGCACGATGGCAAATAATCCAAAGATCTACGCGGCATTATGTAAATAGTTAATTGATTAAATTGGTTATCCAAACTCTATATTCCATATAAATTAATTCCGCACAATTATTTTGGGTTCATTGATATCAATTCCAATATACGTTAATTTCTTTAATAGTACCTGACGGCTGATTGATAATAAGAGAACTACATCTATACCTACTAAAAAAAATGATAATTCATCACAATATCAGTACAATTTGCATGAAAAAGTTGAGATTAAAATTGAAGTTTTTTCCACTAATCCATTTGTAATCACTTCTTAAAGTTAAGAAGTTAATAGAAAATAAAGAGCGATATGTTAGACATCCAAATAATTGTACAAAGAACGAGATAAACACAAAGTATGGAATGAAAATTTGAATTCTTACAAATGTACTATATAAGTATGTCAATAAGACTGATCATCTCGGTATGACACGTTTGATTAAATAATATTCACGTGCATGAGTCAGGGGGGGTGGGCTTTCTACGTGCTCTGATCACCTATTCAATCATTTCGATAAGCGAATCCGATTATATTCACTTTTCAATATCATTATATTAATGTTTTGTTTGGTGCACCATCTCAAACCATTCAACTCAAACATTTTTTTGTTTTTTTCCCAAAAAGTTTTTGTATTTTTCTTAAAAAGTTTTTTATCTTTTCTAAAAATTCAAAAAAATTTACTATTGAAACTTAAAAATCCCAACTCAAACTACTCCACCAAACGGGCCCTAATACATAAATTAAAGGCAGGACAAATATCAAGCAAAGTGCCAACGAGCTAGAGGTCGGCATTTTCATTTAATACCAATGATATCGTGCAACCAAGTCTTAATCCTTCCTATTATATATATATATATATATATATTATAGAAATATATTTAATTTGATAAATTAGTAACATACTTATCATCCCATCTCCTATATATATAAGAACGGAACAAATGATCGCTCCATTATACCATCAACATTCAACCATAATATTCTGTCCTCTCTTGCTTAGTTCTTACTTTTAATATACGCTAAAATCATAATAATGGCTCTCACCCGCCTTTTGGTTCTCTTGTCATTGCTAGTCATTGCCTCTGCCAACTATGAAAATTATGGTTCCACCCAAAATATTCCAGATTTTGATCCTCACAATTCTCAGCCGCTCGATCATGATCATCATCAACTAGGTGATGAAAATCCAGTTGAACACCTTCACAACCTTATCCCCACTAACCACGAAAGCAATAAGCAGCTGTACCACACAATTCCGCAACCAAATTACAATTTTGTCCCAACAGAAGAACCAAGCTACCCCCAGATATTACCAAAGCCTGAAGGACAAAACTACAACAGTTATGTCCCCAGAAAATCGGTCGACTATGATCAGGTTCGTGGAGGACAAATTTACCCCAAAATCAGTTTTGTTGGTGTTCAAGGGATTATTCTCTGCGAATCAACTTTTGCCCCTATTCAAGGTAACTATCAATTGCAATAAAACGTTTTTTTTTTTTTTTTTTTTTTTTTTTTTTTTTTTTTTTTTTTTAAATTTAAGGCACTGGTATGAATTTACTACTAAGTTAAACCTGTAATCATATTTGATCTTTGTAACAAAGAATTCTTATTTCTTACAAAATATTAATAACATATATATTTTTTTTCCTTCCTCTTGATTTGGGTACTCTAGGAGCTGTTGCAAGGATTACATGTCGAAGCTCATACGGGTATAACGATGCTCTTGTCTCCGTCTTGAGTCCTAAAACTGATGAACGCGGTTACTTTCTCGCATCATTACCAGTTTCAGAGCTCAAAGAGAGGTCGGTCAACGTCCAAGAATGCAAGGCATTCCTTGAGAAGTCTCCATCGGAGACCTACAATGTCCCAACCAAAAGCGGACTCACCGGTGCACCTCTTTCGTTGTTCAAAGTTTACGAAGACAAGGTTTACTACAACGTTGGAACTCTCTTCTATGCCTCAAAAACTCCTTATTCTTCAGTCCCTAACGGCGTTCCGGTGAGCTCTAATGAGCATCCAGCCCCGAATGGACATTACTAAAAAAGCATACTAGTAGTTAAAGCTTGATTTCATTTTATTGTTTCTATTTTATTTATGCTCCATTTTGCTTGTTTCTATATTGCTTATATGTGTACTTGAATGGGAAAGAGTGAAAAATATTATTCTTTGGGTTGTTATAATTTGTGCCATTATTTGACGATAAGCTTGTGTCTCCCTTTAAAGTGCAAGAAAGTTTTCTTGTAAGCTGAGTAGTGATAATGACTTGTTTAATTTATTAACGTATGAATATTCTTTATAAAGATTTTTAATTTTGTTCAAATATTTTTCTAATAGGAATCCCGTTTAATTGTGTATGAATAGGACAAAACGCGGAAACTACACATCAACCGTAAACGGACATTAAACCAAACAACAATAACAAAAAGACGACCTGAGATAATTGGAAATTGATAATAGCTCCGAAACGACATCAATGAAAAAAAAAAAAAAAAACTTGAATCGAAAAAAAAACAAATTCTGAAAAAAACAAAAGTTTATAATTGAAAGCAACAAAATACTTCGAAACTTATTTTCCAGAAGGGGAAAAAAAAATCTCTTAAACAACATCAAAGAGAAACGACAGGTGGTGAAAACAAAAATGAAATTTGAAAACGATGCGACCTTACGTATATCAATGGAAAAGGCCAACAAGAATAATTAATATATATTATATATATAGCCGACAGGAATTGAAATGAGATTGTATTCAAAATTTAGAATTTCCTTTCCTCCAAAATAAAAAAAAAATAAAAAAAAAAAGAAGAAGAAGAAGATGAAGAAGAAGAAGAAGAAGTAAGAAGAAGAAGAATTTCCTATTTGTTATACTGGTCAATTCATTGGGTGATATTATATGGATTAATTTTTTTTTGTACTAATTTCTAATGAGAAAATTAGGTGTTAATGTATGTTTTGAGTATCTTCTTATATTTTGACCCATTTTGACTTAAAATTATCAATTTTAATACTATGATAGGTACAAGTATAAGAAAGTGCCAAATTTATGACATTCTTATATATATAACTCATTTCTAATTATAATTTTGAGTACCTACTTAAAATTTTATCCACTCTAACTTAAAATTATCAACTTTAATATTATAGTAAGCATAAATATAAGAAGACGTCAAATTTATAATATTCATACATATAACTCATTTCTAAAATAAATTTAATATTAGACTAACTAGACTAAAAGTTAATGCAGAATATATGTTTTAATGCACTATTAAGTTATTTAATAATGATTTCCTAAATAGATAGGAGAAACGACATGAATCCAATCTTTTTTGAATCTGAACCTTTCATCCGAACGGGTTAAAAATTTCATGGTCCATGTCAAGCTAGTTTTCTCACATCAGTCGGAGACGAGGCAATTTGCAAAATAACTTAACCACTTTATTAAATGTTATCAAAAAAATTTTCATCAACATAATGACCTTGAACAACATAGGAATGGCCAACAACCAAGAATGTTCAAAAATGACCATGGCCATTCCTATGTTAAAATGAGATAAGATTATTTTGCTAATTTCAACTTTTGAGGTTGTCATTTAGGCAAATACCTAGTGATAGACTAGTATCAATATATAGAATTACATTATTTCCTTGTGCACAACGATTGAATAGGGTGATGAGAGCAAGTCAGAATCAATAGAATTATTTTGTCATTGGGTATCTTTTTGGTTATTGTAAATAGAAAATATAAATGAAGATTTAATAAGAAGAAAGAGCTAACTTATAAGAGTTGAAAAACAATTCATATACATTCGCTTTTGAGAGATAAATTAATTTAATTCAGTCAATACTCAGTCCACCACAAACATGAAAAAAAAAAAATTTTTTGTGTAGAATATCGTTAAAAAGATTGAGATTCGTGAGTTAACGGCTAAGATAGCATTAGAATTAGAATGGATTTTCTTCAACGAAATAATAGAAAATATATAGATGAGATGAGAAAACGTTGAAATACCCCGTTGCTAACTCATACAAAATATGACCATAATGTTAATCTAGTTATACGGCAAGGCAGATAAAGTGCGTGACTTTAAAAAACACATCTATGATGATCATTATTTCGTCGTTTAAATTCAAAGGCAACTATTTTTCCATCATAGTTTTATCAAGTACTCCTTGATCATGTTCTTGATCATCAAATGATTCTAAAAATTTTGATTTAAATTTTAAAACACCAACTAAAGTAACATGTGAGTTATCATTTTTTCTAATAGGTAGTTAAATGATTATCACATTGATTAATAATAATAATTGAGATTGGAATTGAGGTTCTAGCACAAATCTTTCGTTTTTTTTTTCTTTTAAGTTGCTTCTAACTAACTTTTAAAAGTCGTAATTAGAAAAAAAAAAACAAAAAAAAAAAAAAGCAAAACAAAACAAAACAAAACAAAGAGAGGGATGATTAAGCATCCAAATAATTGTACAAAGAACAAAAAGCACAAGTGTTACGGAAGTAATTTTTGAATTATAATTAAGAATGTACTATATTAATTAGACAATTGAATAAAAAATATTTATGCGCATGGGTTAGGGGGGTGGGCATGATTCCTACGTGCTCTCATCACCTATTCAATTTTCATTTCGATAAGCGAATCCGATTTTATGATCACTTTTTGCATTATCATATTATTCCTTAGCCAATATTGTCATCGTGCAACCAAGTAGTCTTTCCTAAAATAACATTTTACTTAAAAATTAGTATCATCCCATCCCCTATATAAGAATGGTACATATTAAGCTCCTTCATATCATCAATATTGAGCCATATAATATCTGTCCTCTCTACTTAGGTCTCACAATAATTTACACCACCAAAAATCATGACAATGGCTCTCACCCGCCTTATTTTGTGCCCTTTGGTTCTCTTTTCATTGCTAGTCATTGCCACTGCCAATTATGAAAATTATGGTTCTACCCAAAATAATCCAGAATTTTATCCTCACAATTCTCAACCGCTTGATCATGATCATCATCAACTAGTTGATGAACACCTTCACAACCTTATCCCCAACAACCACGAAAACAAGCAGTACCACACAATTCCACAACAAAATTACAATTTCATCCCAACAGAAGAATCAAGCCACCAGAAATTACCCAAGCCTGAAGGACAAAACTACAACACTTATGTCCCCACAAAATCGCCCTACTATGATCAGGTTCGTGGAGGACAAATTTACCCCAAAATCAGTTTTGTTGGTGTTCAAGGGATTATTCTCTGCGAATCAACTTTTGCCCCTATTCAAGGTAACTATCAATTATATTAATGCTTTTTTTTTTTTTTTTAATTTAAGGCACTAATATGAATTTACTGTTAAGTTAAACCTGTAATCATATTTGATCTTTATAATGAAGAATTCTTATTTCTTACAAAATATTAATAATATATATATTTTTTCCTTACTCTTGATTTGGGTACTGCAGGAGCTGTTGCAAGGATAACATGTCGAAGCTCATACGGGTATAACAATGCTCTTATCTCCGTCTTGAGTCCTAAAACTGATGAACGCGGTTACTTTCTCGCATCATTACCAATTTCAGAGCTCAAAGAGAAGTCGGTCAACGTCCAAGAATGCAAGGCATTCCTTGAGTATTCTTCATCGGAGACCTACAATGTCCCAACCAAAAGCGGACTCACCGGTGCACCTCTTTCTTTGTTCAAAGTTTACGAAGACAAGGTTTACTTCAACGTTGGAACTCTCTTCTATGCCCCCAAAACTCCTTATTCTTCAGTCCCTAACGGCGTTCCGGTGAGCTCTAATGAGCATCCAGCCCCGAATGGACATTACTAAAAAAGCATTCTAGTAATTAAGTTTGATTTTCATTTTCTTGTCTAAGTTCGTTAAGTGTGTGTTGGGAATGGGAATTGGAAG